>RJWK010042321.1:0-19209 GCA_004363435.1 Platanista minor
AAAAAAAAAAAAAAAAAAAAATTACCATTTTGATCGTTTTTAAGTGTACAACAGAGGCATTAAGTATATTCACATTGTTGTGTAACCATCACCACCATCCATCTCCAGACTTTTTCAGCATTCCACACTGAGGCTCCATACCATTCAATGCCAACTCCCCATTCCCTTCTCCCCCCCCAGCCCCTGCCCACCACCATTCTGCTTTCTGTCTCTGTGAACTTGATTCACAGATTCTGTTCTAGGTTCCTTGTATTAGTGGAATCATATAGTATTTGTCCTTTTGTGACTGGCTTATTTCATTTAGCATAATGTCCTCATAGTTCCTCCATGAAGTAGCATGTATGAGAATTTCCTTCCTTTTTAAGGCCAAATAATATTCCATCGTGTATATATATCCCACATTTTGTTTATTCAGTCATCTGTCAATTCACACTTGAGTCGTTTCCACCTTTTGGCTATTGTGAATAATGCCACTAAGAACATGGGTGTACAGATATCTGTTCAAGTCTGTGCTTCTTTCAGTTCTCTTGCGTATGTGCCCAGAAGTGGAATTGCTGGGTCCTAGAGTAATTCTATATTTAATTTTTTTAGGAATTGCCATATGTTTTCCTCTGCTTTTTATAATGTCTTTCCCGACCTCCTCTTCCAACATTTCTTAGTTTAAACAAACCTGGCATTGTTCTTTTTCATTCTTTCATTCTTCAAACGCCTCAGCTTAGGCGTTTCCTCCAGGAAGGCTTCCCTGACTACCACCCTCCCCCCCATCCCCACTCATGCTTTGAGTGGCTACCCTCCTCTGGGCTCCTAGAACAGGCCGTTGATTCCTCTAGTGTGTCATTTGCCATGTAGCAGGATCATTTTTGGCTCATGTGTTTTCTCCCCACTGCGCACTGAGCCCCTTGGGGTGGGGACAGTCTCATCTGAATCCCAAGTGCTTAGACCTGTACTTGGCACATAGGTGATGCTCAACAAATATTAGAGTAACTGACTGCCCGCTGGGCTTCTCCGCATACCCACCAGATGCTCTCAGTGAAGGGGCTGGCCTGTGCACATCTGTGGGGCGGGGAGAGATTGAGTCACCAAGATGTTGCCTTTTCCTCCTTGAGTGTTTCTGGAGATGGGTAGGATAACAGGAGAAGGAAGGGGGTGCTCCCTGAAGAGGTCCTCTGAGTGTGGTCCCTGGACCACCCAGCAGAATCAGCAGGACTGCTTGGCCAGGTGCAGATTCCCAGCCCACACCCCAGACCTCCTAAATCAGAAACTCAGAAAGCAGGGGAAGGGGACTGGACGTCTGCAATTAGCAGGTCCTCCTGGTGGTTTTGTGCTGATTGAAGTCCCAGAACCACTATCCTTGCTGCCTCCACTATCTTGGAGAAGCCCTGTTCCAGCCAGTGTACGTGGCTGGCGGGCTGGCTGGCGAACTCAGGCTTAGCAGGACCTAAGGGCTGGGGCCCTAGCGGGAGCAGCCTTCCGGGGGCACGAGGTGCTGCCTCCATCCGTCCTATCGGAAGGGAGCCCTGCGGCATCGCATCTGCTCAGGAGGGCAGTAGGGTACCTTGCCAGAGAGGGGGACAGTGGCCACAGCCTTGGGAGAGCCGTGAGCGGAAAGTCTTGATTTAATAATAAAAACCCAGCTGTGCTTCCCTGGGAGCTGCCAGGCCAAATGACATCTGTGGCAGGAATTCTGTTCTCTAGAAGCTGGGGGGCCCCCTGGGGAGTTGGGAGGCCCTCTGGAGAAGTGCTGCTCTGACAGGGTGGGCATGGCCCAGCATCAGGGCCACCCTGCCCCTCGAGTTGTCTCAGCCAGACTGTCGATGTGCTCGGAAGGGCGCGGGGAGGGCACCGCTGGGCTGGTCCGGAGACCGTGGCAGGTGCAAGGGTCCTGAATTTCAGGTCCTAGGATGGTGGTTCTCAGCCTCCTTTCAGGGTCCCTGACCTCTTAGAGACTCTGAACACTGTGCTCCCCTTCCACAGATATGGGCACACATGTTGTACATACGCATTTTTCAGATGGTTTCAGGAGGTCCCTGGACACCTCTGGTCTGTGCTCTTAACAGGGTGTTTGGAGAACCTGCTCCTCAACGTTGAGCCTGTTTCCTGGCAGCTTCTGACCGAAAAGCCTGAGCAGCAGGGGCTCCCCTGTGGAAGCTGGAGGTGTGGGGTGAGGTGGGGGAGTGGCTGCTGAGTGACAGTGGAGGGTTGACTCAGAGCTGAGCCGAGGGTACCCCTGGGAGACAGTAACTGGACAAGAGCAGCGGTGCTCAAATGAGAGGGGACTCTGGCAGCGCACAGTGAACTCTTCCAGAATACTCTAGAGCGACCCAAGCACTCTCCCAGGCCAAAACAATCTAGGCTAGGAGTTCGGGGCCTTTGCATATGCTGTTCCTTCTGCCTTGGTCACCATTCCCTGCAGTCTGGGCCTGGCTGCCTCCCACTCAGAGGCCTCCCCTGACCACCTCACAACTCTTTCACCCTCCTACCGGCCCTCCTCTGCTGTCTCTTTTAAAGCATTTATTTTGAGCATTTACCCTTCTGGCTATTTGTTCATTTGTGTGTTTCTCTGATGAAGATCTGTCTTTCCTCCTGGACCATAAGTACATGAAGGCAGCAAACTGTTCTTTTCACCCCCACATTCCCAGCACACAGCCAAGTCTTTGGCATATGTTAGGGGCTTAATACAGACTTGTTGAGTGGCTGCAAGCAGTTTAGACCTGAGAAGCAGGAGAACAGCATCTCACTTCCTGTTCCTCTCGGTCTGTGTTCAGGTGAACGCTTGGCCAAGCCGGAGAGAGGCAAAATGAGGGTGCACAAGATCTCCAATGTCAACAAGGCCCTGGACTTCATAGCCAGCAAGGGGGTCAAGCTGGTGTCCATAGGAGCTGAAGGTGAGTAAGGCCTGCCCCTGGCTGCCCCCCGGAGTTGGATCCTCCCCACCCCCCAACTTCCTGGTTCTTTTGGCCTTTTCCAGCCCAACTCCTAGACCCACTCCTATGTCCCACCCACTTCTAGACATCCCTGGGGGCATTTGGAAGTGGGGCTCCCAGCACCTCCATCTGGTCGACCCCGTGGATCCTTCATGTAAAGACAGCACTTTCCATCCAATCTCAGCACCTTGGCAACCCCTCTGCTGAATCCTAGCGCCGTGGGATATACCTGTGTGGAATGCCACCTCCCTCTTCCACAGGCCTGGCTGCACTGCCCTGTCCCAAGCAGAGAGTTCTGTGGTCTGGGGAGAGTGTGCAGACACTGGCTGGGTGGAGGCAGCCCCCTGCAGGATGGCTGTCTACGCGCCTTTAGGAACATTTTTAATATCATTTCCCTGCAGAGCAGCTTCTTGACTCTTTCCCCTTTTTTACTTACAAAAAAATTGTTTATACATCTGAAACTAACACAAGATTGTAAATCAACTGTACTTCAATTTAAAAAAAAAATGTTTAAAGCTCAGTCTAAACCATTATTAGCATGTTCTTCATGGTTAAAAGGAGGTTGCACAATTTCTTGTGTGCACTGTAATGGTTCTCAAGGATTTAGGGAGGGTCGTGAGGTGATTGGAATAAAATACCATAACTAGGCCCCGTCAGGACTGTGTCCCAGGGATTCTGCAATGGATTGGGCATCTGCTGTGTGGTGCCAGAGATCAAAAGGTGAGTCAGACACCATCTCCATTCATTCATTCCTTCATGGTAGATATAACCCTGGCTGTGATTACTGATCACCTGCTCTGCAGCAGGTACTGTGCTGAAGCCCTTTGCACCAGTGATCTCATTTCATCCTCACCAGCCCTATGAGGTGGCTTTAATTATTAACCCCATTTTATAATAGGAAAATACATGCCTGATGAGATTAACTTGTCCCAAGTCCCATCATCAGCAAGTGGTAAAGCCAAAACTCAAATTCAGGTCTGAGTGACTCCAGAGAAACACCCCAGAGGGTGGCCTTTATAAAGTCCTCCTCTTTTTTTCTAGAAATTGAGGGAATTGATGTATCAACATCAAACTGAGAAACTTGAGCACAGCGGTTGTCAGACTATAGTCCATGGGGTCCAACCTGGCTGACCTGGGTTTTTGTAAATATTGGAACACGGCCATACCCATTTGTTTACATATTACTGGCTGCTTTCCTGCTACAGGCGGAATTGAATGGTTGCGACAGAGACCATATGGCCTGCAAAGCTGAAAATATTTCCTATCAGGCCCTTTACAGGAAAAGCTTGCTGACCCCTGCCTTACCAGGGACTCAGGCTAGTACTTGAGGCCATCACGGGTGGTGCCTTATGCATCCCATCCCCTCAGCTGTGAGGCAGATTTCAGGTCTTCTACATCCTTGTGGCCCCAACTCCTAGCAGCATGATGCACACAGTCAGTGCTCAGTAAATGTTTGAAGGGCTTGTGCGTAGCAGGATACTTCGCTTTGTGAGTGGGAAAATAATCGCCGCCTGTTAAGAAGAAAAGAATAGTTCGTTCTCTTAGGGAGGAATCAAGACATGGCAGAAAAAGTTTCAACAAAGAAGGTATGGGAAGCCAAAGAAATTGCCACTCAGGTCGTCTGGTGCAAGCTCACATGCTCACTGGGACAGGGAAGCAGAGGATGTATGATGTGGGCTGGGGTGAACGGTAGGGATGAGTGGGGAGAGGAGGGGGGAACATGTCCTTCTAACCAGGGCAGCTGCCGTGTAGATCTAGCCAGTCGTTGCCGTGTGGGAATATCCATCAAGCATTGCTAGATCTTCCAGTTTTTCAAAAGAGGCCAGAAGTCCATATTTTTAGAAAGGAAAATTTAACAACTACCTAAAAAAATATATTTGTAAAGACTCTGAATACCAAAGGGGAGGAAGAAAGGAGAAGATGGGCGAGAATAGCACTTGCTGAGTTCCAGATCTGTGGCTGACTAGACAGGATGCTTTAACAGGCTTATCACGTCACCAGACACATTTTACAGTCAAGGAAACTGAGGCTCGAAGAAGTTGATGGAATGGAAGTGTGTAGTACAGGCTCTGGGCCAGACTGCTTCCATACGGCAGAGCCCAGTAAACCCCGGGGGTTTGGGCTCTGGAGCTGAGGTCTGAAGCTCTCGCATCACCCGAAGGCTTTGCTGCCTCCTCTGCAGGGGTCCAGGACAGAAATTTCATGTCTGGTTTTCCTCAGCTCTGAAGTGGCAGGTCAAGCTGGCTGTGTTGTCTCAACAGAGGGGTAAGGAGCAAAGACTGACACGGGTGTAAATGCTCACGACCCCCCCTCTAATCTCTGGGGAGTCACCTAACCTAGCTGGCCAGAGTTTTCTAGCCAGCCTTTGGCACAAGCCTCGCTTCTCAAAAGATTTCTAAAGCCTCCTTAAAATGAGACATTCCCTACCTTCTTGCTGCCTTTAGGCCAAGGCTTCCCTCTTTGAGATCCTCGCTCCCATGTCAAGCTGAAATAATAACCTATGTAGGAAAAGAATCTGAAAGAGAATGAATATATGTATATGTATAACTGAATCACTTTGGGGTACACCTGAAACTAACACAACATTTTAAATCAACTCTACTCCAATAAATTTTAAAAAAGAAAACAAAAAAGCTGAGCACCGAGATCATGCCAGGACGGCTGCTCTGCTGAGCCAGGGAACTGGATGAGACCCTGAGTGGGTTTTGTTTATTTTAGTGAAGTGAAGTTTACTTCTGTAGACTATAAAAGGCAGTGGAATGGATCACCTGGAAGGAGCCCTCTTGGGGTTGGGGTGGGGGAGATGTTGCCAGTTGTCCTGGCTGGGGTGCCCTGGGGACCAGGCCCAGCCCAGGTGAAAGGCCCCAGACCTTTGAAGGATTATCATGTGGGGCAAGGTCTCGACTCTGGCTGACCCTGACATGCAGAACCAGGCCTGGAAGGGAGACCCTGTGGGCAGGCTGACTGTGGATAACATACAGAACCTTAGGGGATGCAGTGGGTGCTCTGGGAAAGGCACGGGTTCCCTGCCTCCAAAGATGGAGGCCAGAGGCAAGAAGCATCCACACTGCGGCAGGGGTTAGAATAGATCCTTAAGGATTTCTTGTGTGCTACTTGATTGTAGAATGTCTACACTTCATGGGGTTGGGACTTGACGTGGGTGAGTGGTGGGATTTAGCCAGATGAGAGCACCTGAGAAGGATTTTTCCCTTTAAAATCTTGAGGCAGGGAAAGCTTGATGGCGTTGGGTGCTAGAGCCTGGGGGTGGGCCCGATGATTTAGCATCTGTCCTTAGGATGGAGGGGGCGGCGGGTACAGTAGCTAAACCCAATGGTCTTGGGAGGTGGTGACCCCCAGGGTTCTAGTTTCTGTCACGTGGAGTTCCTTCGGCATCATTCATTCCACCATCTGAATACTGCTCAGGTGACTGCCTCCCTGGACTGGGGCCAGGAGACAGGCAGGTTCTGAGTAAAAGCAGGATGTGAACAGCTTCACAGGTAGCTGTGGTCTAGGAATGGCTTCTTCCCACACCCACAGCGACACTGTTTTTTTGGTTTGGTTTGGTTTTTTAAAGATTTCTTTGATGTGGGCCATTTTTAAAGTCCTTATTGAATTTGTTACAATATTGCTTCTGTTTTATGTTTTGTTTTTTTGGCCACAAGCCATGTGGGATCTTAGCTCCCTAACCAGGGATCTAACCCACACCCTCTGCATTGGAAGCGAAGTCTTAACCACTGGACCGCCAGGGAAGTCCCAGACATTGTTAATCTAGCGTCATGTTTTTTCCCCCAGGGGCCCGGTTGTGGCCTTCTTTTGGACCCAGCATTTCAGGCCATATAGATGCCTGTGAGATGGGGCAGCCTTACTCCAGACACAGAGATGCCTGGGGAAAGGATCTACCGTTCTCAGGACCAGGGCAGGAGAGCCCTCTGGGGAGGGTTACACTCTGAGGGTGTGTGGGGAATCAGGTGGGCACTGGGGATGGGTGGTACATGGGCTGTTAACTGTACATACACCACTCTCTTTGCCTGTCCTTGGCCCCTCTGTTTTCTGGAGTGAAACTGCTTCTTTGGTAGGAGTTAGAATTCAGTAAGCAACACCCCCAGGGCTTGGGTGTTTCTGTGGAAGGAGGAGAGAGGTAAGTAGGCAAGACCCAGAGAAGAAGCTGCCTTGTCTTCCTTGGTGCTGGGAGGACACCGAGCTCCAGGCCAGCAGGAGGCTGGGATATTTTGATCTTCACAAATGGGGCAGCTGGTGGGAGCGGGGGGACACTGGCCCCATGTCATTAAAAACTTGTGAATATCATTTTTAATTATGTTCTAATTGTCTATTTGATGAGCACAGCTGTGCTCTGTTCCACACCTGGGTCCGGTCCTGGAGGAGCCTGAGTACTCTTATGTTCTCTGCCCGCTCGCCCGCCTGTGGTTAGTGTCCTCCGGTGTCCTATGAATTCATTCATTCATTTGTTCATTCATTCAACAAATGTTGATGGAGGGCCTTTTCTGTGTCAGGGACAATGCTGGGCTCTTAAGCAGTGATGCAAAACAAAAAATCTTTACTCTCAGGGAGCTTACGTTCTAGAAGAGGGAGAAAGAAAATATATATGTCAGTTGTAGAAAAGTAAAATGGGAGGTCCAGGAAGGGCTCAGTGAGAAGATGAAGAGGTGAGTGGAAACAGGAGGGAGGTGAGGGGTATCCCAGGACGGGGGAGAGCTGCAGGGAGGCCGTGTGACTGGAGGGGTAGAGGGAGGAGGGGTCCCAGAGGCCCCACCAGCCACTGCCTTTGGCTCCGAGTGGAGGTTTTGAGCAGAGGAGTGACAAGTCTGGGGATTTGCCGGTCATGCCTTGTACTTTGCACCTTCACGGGGTTTCCAGTGTGAGGTCATGATAAATACCCTGGCAGCAAGCGCCTTCACACAGCAACTTTACTCTGTATTTCACTCCACTGGCTGGGGCTAGAGAGAGAATTTTTCACTCAGAAAATTGAGCAACTTCAAGATGCTTGCTCCCTATTGCCAGATTATTTCCCAGAAAGGTGTTTTTTGTTTTTTTAAAAACTTCTAGCCACAGTATGGTAACCTTATTACTATCCTGGTGTGTGTTCACTTGTTCCTCAACTTTGCTAATTTAATAGCTGGGAAATGGTATCTTATATCTTTAATTCCAAGTGAGATTGACATTCTTACAAATTGGTTATTTGTATTTCGTGTTTTGTGAAGTGTATTCATGTCTTCTGCCTACTTATGTATTATGAATTTAGACTTTTATCAATTTATAGAAACACTTTGAACGTTACAGATGCAAAACCATTGGGAGTCACAAATGAAAGGGCATTTTAAAAATATCAAACTTTTAGGAACTGGTTGTTTTTTTTTTTTTTTTTTTAATTAATTTTCATTGGAGTATAGTTGCTTTACAAGGAACTGATTCTTTTTGCGGTACGCGGGCGTCTCACTGTTGTGGCCTCTCCCATGGTGGAGCACAGGCTCCGGACGCGCAGGCTCAGCGGCCATGGCTCACGGGCCCAGCCGCTTCGCGGCACGTGGGATCTTCCCAGACCCGGGCACGAACCCGCGTTCCCTGCCTCGGCAGGCGGACTCTCAACCGCTCCGCCACCGGGGAAGCCCCAAGGAACTGATTCTTGACTGGTGAACTGACTCTACTCCCGCTCCCCGCAAGCCTGCTCTGCATAGTGCAGCTGGCTGTTTTAGTTATTAAGGAGGATGGTCGTATGCTGCTACATCTCTCTGTCTCTCTAACCCAGGTTCTCCAACTTGGATCATTGTCCTGCAGATGCCTAGGGTTCTGGGAGGGGCATTCAAACCCCCTTCTTTACAGGAAGAGTCACATCCTGTCCCATGTCCAAAGTGGACACTGTGCTTCCTTTACTCAGCACCTTGATGCAGGCTCAGCAGAGTTACCCACTGTCCCCACCAGAAGCTGCTGTGGCCAGGCATCACACTGCTCAGTGCCTTTACCTTGCATGCAATTTTGCCCTCCCTTTTGAGGAAGGGGATGAGATTCTTAATTTCCTTAGTGGAATCCACTCTTGTTTTAAGGGGTTTGTTTTGTGGGAAGCAAACCCAAGTGGATGTGGGCTCAGGGGATTAGGAGTGCCTGGAAGTTGCCCTGTCTTATGGTTTTGTTGGGTCTCCCCTAAAACTAGTGTTGCAGGTAGGGAAAAATGAGAATCTTTGGATGCCTGAGTCTTAACTGAGTGTACCTCACCATGGGGCCAGGTTACCATCTCCTGGCCTGGAAGCAGGTGAGGGTAAGGAGTCTGTATTTGATTGTTGCCCTTCTCAACCCCCAAGACTATAAATGACTCCATGTCTTAGGCTCCTCAAAGACAGGGCTTATTTATCTTTGTATTCCCTGCCTTTGAGTCTGGTACAGAAAAAAAAAAAATTACTTCATAGAATTTATAACATTTTAAAAAAAATCTAGAAAGTGCTGCTTAGACTGAATTTAGTGGGGTATCTCTTTTTTTTTAAAGATAGATTTTATTCATTTAAAAAAAATTTACTTATTTTTAGCTGCGTTGGGTCTTCGATGCTGTGAGCGGGCTTCCTCTAGTTGCAGCGAGCGGGGGCTACTCTTCGATGCGGTGCATGGGCTTCTCATTGCGGTGGCTTCTCTTATTGCGGAGCACGGGCTCTAGACACGCAGGCTTCAGTAGTTGCAGCATGCAGGCTTCCGTAGTTGTGGCTTACGGGCTCTAGAGCGCAGGCTCAGTAGTTGTGGCGCACAGGCTTAGTTGCTCCGCGGCATGTGGGATCTTCCCGGACCAGGGCTCGAACCCGTGTCCCTTGCATTGGCAGGTGGATTCTTAACCACTGTGCCACCAGGGAAACCCATAGTGGGGTACCTCTTAATTGTGATCTTGAAGCTGTTTGTCTTTTATTAAAAAATACCCAGCTAGTGGCGTCATGAACTTGATTTGTGAGTTAGTGGATCCTTCCAGGGGCAGTTTATAAACCTTTGTTGGGTTGATTAATTTATGTTGCCTGCACTGGCTTTCCAGCTGTGGATGCCTGTTTTGAGAGCTGTGCTTGCCCAGAGGCCCTCAGGGCACCTCACAGAGGTGCCAGGACATTTGTGATGGTTTAGAAATTCTCTCCCTCTTCTCTGTTAGGCTGGTGGGCACCACTCAGGGTTTAAGACACCTCCTTCTCTGTCGCCTTTCCTGTTGTACCCAGTTGAATTGACCACTCTCCTGGTGCCTCCAAGACACCCCCAAGTAGACTTCCTTCCTGACACCTGTGACATGTAATTGCACTAATTTTTAGACTTCCCTCTAGAAGTGGAGTGTGTGGTCATTGATTTCCTAAGTGGCACACGGATTGGCATGGGCACTCAGGGAGTGTGAACTCTGTCCCTGCTGAGACCCTTCTTAATGTGTCCTACTGCTGTTTCTGTAGAAATCGTGGATGGGAACGTGAAAATGACCCTGGGCATGATCTGGACCATCATCCTCCGCTTTGCCATCCAGGACATCTCTGTGGAAGGTAGGTCTTCTGCTCTCTTCCATGCCATCCCCAGGCTTCCACCTCTCCTGTGCCTTCACCATCACGTCTTCCTCCCTGATCCCCGGGGAAACAGGGCCTTGATCACGGGCCACATCCTGGGCCGCTTACCCATCGTTGGCATCCGTGCTCTCTCCTAGTCTACAGGGAAGTAAGAACTGTTTGGAGTGCTGGTCCCCATAGATGTGTTGGCCCCAGGGAAACCCCTCACTTTGAGAAAGCGCAAGGTTGCTGTGGGGAAGTGTATTGGAAACGCCCCACCTGGCTCTTGGGTTGTTAAATCTGAAAGGTTAGGGGAATAGCAGTCCGGAGGGAGTGACAGGAGGGTGAGCAGACACCAGGTCCTCCACTTAGCTCCCATAGCACCCTCTGGTGGCCACCTTGTAGATCTGCAAGGGGCCGTCGTGGTCTGGGGCAGTGATCTCTCTAAACTTTTGATTTCACACTCCAGCAGTTTTTGAGCTTTATGTCTGATACGTGTGTATTTATTTTGCACTAAATTGTATGTATGTATTTCTATGCATATAATAAAACACACCAAACCAAATTTTTAAAAGATGAGGTGGAGTTTTGTTTTTGTTTTTGTTTTTTTGTTTTTTTGGAGTACGCGGGCCTCTTACTGCTGTGGCCTCTCCCCCTGCAGAGCACAGGCTCCGGACTCGCAGGCTCAGCGGCCATGGCTCACGGGCCCAGCCGCTCCGCAGCATGTGGGATCTTCCCGGACCAGGGCACGAACCTGTGTCCCCTGCATCGGCAGACGAACCCCCAACCACTGCGCCACGAGGGAAGCCCCTTAGGTGGAGATATTTTTAAAATAGTTTTATTCATTTTAATGGTCTAGAAATAAAATCTTGAAAAGATTTTTGTTCAGAATAATTTTTAATGAGAACAATGTGGATTAAATTGCTTTGTTATGGAAATCTTGGTTTGACACTTGGTGATACAGCAATGTGGAATTCTAAGTTTGGTTTATAGATACCTGGTATTTAGGGCTGAAGTGGTTAAAAAGATACCCACAGTAGGTACTTAGGGCATGGTGCTTGTTAGTGATAATAGATATAAATCTGGTTTTCAAATAGCTTTCTTTTTTTAAAAATATTTATTTATTTATTTAAATGCGGTATGCGGGCCTCTCACTGTTGTGGCCTCTCCCGTTGTGGAGCACAGGCTCCGGATGTGCAGGCTCAGCGGCCATGGCTCACGGGCCCAGCCACTCCGCGGCATGTGGGATCCTCCCGGACCAGGGCACAAACCTGTGTCCCCCCCATCGGCAGGTGGACCCCCAACCACTGGACCACCAGGGAAGCCCCACAAATAGCTTTCTTGATGAGTTTATTCTTTTGGGTAGACATCTTGTCAGTTCTGATTAAATCGTTGTTTTTTCATCTTTTAATGTGACTGACAAAGAGCTTGAACTAAAAGCAGAAACGTTAGCTTTTTTAATCGTTTTCTTGTGCTTGAATTATTATATTATCTTTGCAGGAATTGTTTAACATAATTTTAAAGTCCATTTTGTGAATTGCAAGTAAATGAGATCATCCACAAACCCACTTTACTGAGTACTGTAACCTGCAATTCACAGCCATGAACACATGGGGGCGGTGCGGTTTGCAGCCCTCCTGGGCTGGGAGCTTCTGGGGTCCTCTCAGATACCTGCCCTATCTTACTGACACATGTCTGCTTTACACACAGCAACGGTGTCGATCCATGCATTAAATATAAGGAAACCATTTTTTTTTTTTAGATGAATGCAACCGGAAGTCCTAATGCTTTCTTCCCACACGGCTGTGTGCCCTCCACAGGGTACATGGGGCCCCTATCTGAAGATTCCTGGGCTTCAGATTTCACAGACCAATCAAACCTTCCTCCCCAAAGTGGCCACCTGACATAAGTTGCCAGCTTATTTTGTATTGTTGCCATTTCTTTACATAAAAGGGAGTGAAGGGGAGATATTCTGAAAGTTTGAAAAGCCATTTTCTCAGTATTTAAATGTGTAAGGTGGCCAGTTATGAAATGCTTCCTAGCTTACTTCTTTGTTTCTCAAATAAGTTCTCAAACTTTGTCAAGGAAATAGATTTGGTGGCCTGGTAGCAGCAGGATTGAAATCTCGGGGTCTTTGTGTGGAACCCCTGTGTGAAAGAGCATGGACCCTGTGGTCACGGTGGGACCTCCATGAGCCCACGCCCCTCCCTCCACCAAGCCAGCCACTGACCTCTCTGCCTGTCATCCCCTTCCCCACAGAGACTTCAGCAAAGGAAGGGCTGCTCTTGTGGTGTCAGAGAAAGACAGCCCCTTACAAAAACGTCAACATCCAGAACTTCCACATAAGGTGAGTGGCTGGGGTCTGAGGGACGCTTGCGGAACCTGGGCTGCTTCCCCCAAGGACCCCAGGGCACACTTGGCTGGGTCAGTCTTAGCTCTAGAACAGAACAAAGGGAAAGAAGTCGCTTTTCTGGGAAGGGAGTGTCACCGTTTGATGCCCCCTTCCTCCTAGAGAGGAGCCCTCTCCCTCCTAGCTACTGCCTGATACACCTTTGGTTGATGCCCTTGGAGCCCCCCAAAGAGAGTGCCTGGGAAGTTCTAGCCTGGGGCTCTGGAACAGAGCAGACAAGGGCCCTGGACCTTGGGGGCGGGTAGGGTTGGATAGGGCAGGTGTATCTCAACTTACCAAGCCCCACAGTGTCGTACCCCAGTGCCTGGGATCGTGGCAGGAAGAAAGTTCCTTCCCATGGTGTCTTCTCCCAGCTTCTGCTCCGCAGGGTTATGTACTCATCTCTGGAGAAAAGGAGACCCCTGCTTAGTGCTTTGCCCCTACTGCTTGGCCCGACTCACCAGCTTGCCTCCCCTTCTCTCCCCCGGGCAGCTGGAAGGACGGCCTCGGCTTCTGTGCCTTGATCCACCGACACCGGCCTGAGCTGATTGACTACGGGAAGCTGCGGAAGGTTCGTGTGCTCACCTGACCCTCCTGCCCCCTACCCCAGCAGCTCCTACCGACTGGTCCCCCTTGGTTGGGTGGGGGCTGGGCAGGACTGGGCCCCCTGTTCTGAGAGCCCATGGCCCAGTGTGAAGGGGTATCAGTCTCCTTAGACTAGCTGAGGAGACAACCCTTCTAGAAGTAAGAGAAAAACACCTCCTCTGTCAGGGCTGCTTGAGTATGTATGTGCATAGCACATAGGCACTTGCTGACATGCCCAGCCTGCCAGGAAATATATCAAAACCACCAAAGCAATTTTGTTAGGATGATGGGATACTAAGTGGCCTTTTCCCCTTCTGTTTTTCTGGGTTGTGCAAGGTGCATATATTACTTTCATAATTTAAGATATTGCATATTTTTAGAGACATCTATCCCAGCCTTGTCCGAGACTTGCTCTACAGTCCCGCCACGGATTTGCTTTCCCTCATTGCTGAAGTTTGGCTGGGGATTTTATTGCTGCTTGATTCATTTATGCTTTTGGTGTGAAGGTGCTAAGGGGTTTTCTTGAGCAACGACATGTTGAGGAACAGACTGGGAGGTGGGAGCTGTGTGTCTAGCCTCGTGGTGGTTCTTAGTGTCCGGGCTGGTTAAAGATGCTGGCCTAACCTGGGAGAGGTCTGTCTGGGACACCCTGACTGTACTCAGCATCCTCCCTCTCAGCCCATCCCAGCACCGAGAGGCCCTGTGGTGCAGACATACTGGGAGAGGCCACCCATGGAGCCCTCCCCATGCCCCCAGTATATGGTCTGGAGCTTGGCTTGGAATGTTACCTGTTGGTGCTTGAATCTCTTGACAAAGGGCTTCTAGGAATAACCGTTCTGGTATTTATTTTCTTGACCTTGATACTTGGAGAGCTCAGTGTTCAGTGAAGTCCCCCACCTTGTCTCTGCCCTCAGTGGCCAAGCAAGGCTTGATGTTGCTGGTGCAGCAGCAGCTCTGTGGCATCAGAACCTCCGTTTTGGGGGGTGTGTGGTGGGGTGAACCGCCAAAAAGGATTTGTGAGGGAGGAAAGGAGTAGTTTCCTATCCCCTCCAGAAACCCCAAGCTGGGCCTGAAACTTGAGGCTGGGCCTCTGCCCACCTGCCGAAGGAGAGAGCCCGCTGCCTGGCCCTGTGCATGGCGGTGTCCAGGTGTATGTGGACGAGGGTCCAGCTAACCTCTTGGGGGATGGGGAGCGTCCCAGCCCTCTAACTCAGCCACTTTGCAAAGAGAAAAAAAATCGATTTGAGAACCCCCCTGCCCCACCTGAAAGCTGTGTGGCCAAACCACACAGGGGCCAAGGTGGGGGAATCCTAGAGGTGGAGACTTTTTTTAAAGGTATCATCGTCATGTACCACCCTAGCGGTCAGCCGATGCCCTGTGGTGACAGGTGTGCATGTGCCTGTGTCCCTGCTTGGGGGGCCGGGGTAGGCAGCAGCCAGTCAGTGCACAGCTGTTCCCCACCCCCGTATAAAGTGGGGTCCGTGCTGACTGTGGCTTTTCAGTCTCGGCCCCCACCCCGCCCCCCCGACTCCAGGAGCCTCAGCCGTTCGGGAGGTGAGAGTCCAGGGGCCTTTGTCTCGTTCCCGGCCAGCCTCTCCTCACCCTCTGTCCCTCTGTGTCTTTTCATTTCTCCCTGTCTCTCTGTGTCTGTCTCCCCTTCCCTTTAATTCAGTAGCAACAGTACAATCCAGCCCAAATCCTAGCACAGACCTGTTCCCACTGAACCGTGGATTCTTTCCAGAAAGCACAGAGATTGCCAGAGCCTCTGGTGCTTGGGAACAGGGGAGAGCCAAGGGCTCTGACCGGGAAGCACTTCCTGCCAGCACCTGCTCTAGGTGGGCGTGGGGGGGCCTGGCGGTCCCTGGGAATCGAGGGGGGCAGGTGGGTGTGCACCCGGGGCCTGAGGATGGCCGAGGGCCTGGACGGAAATGACTATTGCTGCTTGACAGTGTTTTTTATTATTCTGGAAGCTGTCAGAGACTTTCCCAGAAGGACTCCACCTTCTCTATTTTGAGCAGTTTCTTCCTGAAAGCGTCCCAGATGAATGGATTTATCCTTTTGTACCCTGTGATTCTCACCTTAGCAAATGCAGAAGCTGAGTGGTAGGCTGACAAAGCCAGTTTGCTTTAGGTTAGTCTGGGAACCAAGAATCGAATGGGAGGTCCAGCAGGGAACTCCCCCGACGAAGTTATGGGTTTTTTTCCACATTAAAAATTTGTTTTAATTTGGTAAAATATACATAATTTTTAAAGTACCACTTTAACCATTTTTAAGTGCACAGTTCAGTGGCATTAAGTACATTCACACTGGTGTGCACCCATCACCACCACCCAACTCCAGAACTCTTCATCTTGCAAAACTAAAATTCTGAACCCTTTAAGCCATCATTCTCCACTCCCCCTTCTGCCAGTCCCTGGCACTCTACTTTCTGTGTCTGAATTTGACCACTCTTGTAGGTACCTATATAAGTGGCATCATGTAATATTTGTCCCTTTGAGTCTGGCTTATTTCACTTAGCATAATGTTTTCCAGGTTGTCTGTGTTGTAGTATGCCCGTCTCAGGATCTCTTTTCTCTTTACAGCAGAATAACATTCCATATCTATTTATCTGTCAGTGGACGTTTGAGTTATTTCCACCTTTTGGCTATTGTGTATAATGCTGCTATGAATGTGGGCGTACAAATTATTAGAGTCCCTGCTTTCAGTTCTTTGGGGTATAGACCCAGAAGTGGAATTGCTGAGTCATATAGTAGTTCTTTGTTTAACTTTTTGAGGAACCTCCCTACTGTTTTCCACAACAGCTACACCATTTTACAATCCCACCAACAGTGCACAAGTGTTCCGATTACTCCACCTCCTCACCAATCCCCAATAAGTTTTCTTGAGAAGATAGCAGAGCCAGAATATAGTCAGAAGACTGTAGCTGTTTGAAGGAGCCCCAAATTTCATGGAATATGAGTGCCAAAGGGGCTTGAGAGCTCCTAGGCCAACTCTTGAGTAACAGGCGGGGAGACTGAGGTTAGGTTACTTACCAGTCCAGCTGGCTGGTGGCGGAGCTGAAACCAGAAGCCAAGACCAATGGCTCCCAGGCCAGTGCCTGGTCTCAGCTTGCATTTCTTTCTTTCTTTCTTTTTTAATTGTATTTATTTTTGGCTGCATTAGATCTTCGTTGCTGAGCACAGGCTTTCCCTAGTTGAGGCAAGCGGGGGCTACTCTTTGTTGCGGTGCTTGGGCATCTCACTGTGGTGGCTACTCTTGCTCTGGAGCACGGGCTCTAGGCACGCGGGCTTCAGTAGTTGCAGCACTCAGGCTCAGCAGTTGTGGCTCGCGGGCTCTAGAGCACAGGCTTAGTAGTTGTGGCGCACGGGCTTCGTTGCTCCGCGGCATGTGGCAGGTTCCCCCGCCCCCAGTCTTGGTGACCATCAAGATGGGAGTAGCCAGAGACTCCTTGCGCCTCTCACCCGCCTTCTTCTTCTCCCCCTAGGATGACCCACTTACAAACCTGAACACGGCCTTTGATGTGGCGGAGAAATACCTGGACATCCCCAAGATGTTGGATGCAGAAGGTGAAAGGCACTTTCCTTCTGGGCCTTCGGATCTTCTCCCGGCTGCGTCCAGCGGCCAGGAAGGGTGGGCCCCGGACCTGAGGCCAGAAGGGAGGAGGCTTTGTCTTCATTTAGGGAGGCAGGGGGTCAGTTGTCTCTCAGGGATTCCACAGACAGTTTCCCCGAGGTTTGGAGGGAGAAGTGGTAGCTGGTGTCGAAAAGGGCTGCCTGAGCATGATCCTCATCTTGGTCTTGGAGTCGGGGTAGTGGGTGCCGGGGTGGAGTGCAGTGGTCCTTTGTTGTTGTAGGGGAGGGGAAAAAAAGTTTATTATCATGTGCATCATGGACACACATGGGAGCTTGCAGTGATGAGTAACTCAAAGGGGTGATTTAAGTTTGGGGTCTATATATGTATGTACCTGACTTCACAGGGGAAAGGGAGTGGGAGAGAGGGCACTTGTGGAAATACAAATGACTTTTTGGAAAGATGAATGGGCCCTTAGGAGAATAGATGGAAGATATGATAGTTTGTGACAGTGTCTGTCAAGTTGTAAGGCCATTTTCAAACATGCAAAAGCAGGGAGAATAATATAAGCTTCCATATACCCACCATCCAGATAGAACAGTTACTGAGATTTTGTCACACTTTCTTTTTTTTTTTTTGCTTTTGTTTTCTTTGTTGAAATATTTTAAAGCAAGTCCCAGACATCACAGCGTCTCACTACTACATACTTCAGAATACATACCTTAAAAATAGCAGTATTTTCTTATGCAATCATAAAATAATTTTCACACCAAGCAAATTGACAGTAATTCCTTGATACATCTGCTGCCTGGTTCAGAATCAAACTTGCCCGTTATTTCTTTTTAGTTGCTTTGTTTTGATCCAGATCCAGACAGAGTCTGCACGTGGCATTTCGTTGTTCTATTTCTTGTGTCTTTTCTAAATCTGTCGCACTTCTGTCTTCCCTCCGACCCCTTTCGTTCCTGGCATTGAACTTGTTGTAGAACCCAGGCCAGCTGTCCCGAGTACCCCTTACTCTGGTTTGTCTGTTTCCTTCCTCGGGTACCATTTCACTCCTTCCTCTACCTCTCGCGTTCCCGTAAGTGGAAGTTGATGCCAGATGGCTGGTTAGATGCAGGCTCAGCGTCTTGGCAAGAAGACTTGGTGGTTCTGAGAGCTGCTTTCCCCATCACATCAGGAAGCATATCATGTGTTCACCAGCTGGCTTTAACTCCAGATTTTTCTTGACAGACATCGTCGGAACTGCCCGCCCGGATGAGAAAGCCATCATGACTTACGTGTCCAGCTTCTACCACGCCTTCTCTGGAGCCCAGAAGGTACCCGGGGCCCCCTGCTCCTTCCTTGCCCAGCACACCTCATGCCAGACCCCAAGCCATGCCCCCCCGCCCCTCCTCTCCCCGCCTCTCCTTGGCGACAGGGTCCCATGGTCTGTCTCTTCAGTAGCGTCAGCCCCCGGTGCCAACGTGGCATGTCGTTCTTGCTCAACTCCTCTCCCACCCGCCCCTCTGCTTTCGCTCATCTTCCTCTGCTGCCTTGGAGAACACTGGGAAAGCACTCACCTTCTGGAACCCAGATGGCGGGCTTCAGCAGGAAGGACGGCATGGGTGAAATCAGCCAGGGGTGGTTCTGGAGGCCTGGAAGTGCTGTGGGCAGCAGCCCTTCTGCGCCCACCTCTGTGGAAGCTACGGCTTTAACAGAGCAGCAGGTGTCCCTTGCGGAGGCAGATCTGGAGAGGTGTCTCCTGTCTTCACTGACCTGTTCTACAGAGGTGTCACGAAGCCCCCGCCTTTCTCCTGCTCACAGGCGTGGTTTAGCAAATCTGTCCACAGCCCTGTTGGGCCTTGGCGCCTTCTATATCTTGCCTGGGGCCCCCATGCGGGGTCATTCTGCACAACCCCTTGGGGAGACAAAGGGAAAGGGTGGGCCACGGTGAGCACTTCAAGTGTCCTGACCCAGTTTTGCCCAGGGAGGCCTGAGGTTATTAAAGTCCAGTTGTGCAGGTTCTGCAGTCCACAAAGGCATCATTCACACTGCAGACACTGAAGATTTGAATATTTTCATTAGCAGGCTTAGCTCGGGCGGCAAGCGCCCCTTCCCCAGGTCCCCTCACTGGCAGGACCCCAGAAGCACAACATCCAGGTCGCTATGACGACAGACCACAGGCTTGGCCCTCTCAGCTCTGGGCCTTGGAGCTGCCACATACTCAGGCAAATTTCCCACCCTCTGCATGGAG
>RJWK010042322.1:0-19210 GCA_004363435.1 Platanista minor
TTGGCTGCATTCATAAGCTGGGACAAAGTGAGAAAGTGTCATGGACATATGTACACTACCAAATGTAAAATAGATGGCTAGTGGGAAGCAGCCACATAGCAAAGGGAGATCAGCTCGGTGCTTTGTGACCACCTAGAGGGGTGGGATAGGGAGGGTGGGAAGGAGGTGCAAGAAGGAAGAGATATGGGGTATTTGTATATGTATAACTGATTCACTTTGTTATAAAGAAGAAAATAACACACCATTGTAAAGCATTTATACTCCAATAAAGATGTTAAAAAAAAAAAGAGAATTTCTAATTCAAGGATTGCTTCAGGTGTCTTGAGGTAATGTATGTAACTAATTAAGTATGGTACTTAGCACAATCACAGAATAAATGCACATTATTATTACTCCACTCTGTCTTTTTAAAAGTTGTTTCTTTTCACTTGACAGTCTCTTCATCCCACCCTTTTTAGCAACCTGCCCCAAATATGGGTGACATTTTTTTTCTGTGCCACACACAGAATAATCTCGTTTATCTATTGTATAATGAGAATAAAGCTTCAGGTCATCAAAATCAGCCAAAGTGTTTCTCACACTTTTAATTTCTCTATTAAATACAACAATCAAACATTATTAGATACAGCCCTTATTGATTTTAGCCTTTCTTAGGTGCGAGATTGTACTCTCTTTTGGTGTCCTTTGCCCCAGAGTAAGCGTTCATAAGAGTGAATGAACACAGAGGAGTTTTTGGACTTTATGCTGGAGACTCTGCCGGCTTCTGGCCTTCTCTCCATCACCTGCCTCTTCCCAACCCTTTGGAAAAGGTGGAGTCTGTGGCCTCTCAAGGCTAGGTCACAATGGACATTCTATAGGCAATTGTGTTACACCTTAACAAAGAAACAAGCCTCTTCACAAATGCATTTGATAGAGTGAGCAAGCAAGGCTAGCATGTTGAATTACGCAGTTTGTAAATGTTAGGGTTTTTTTTTTTCTGTGCAAATATGCAGATAGTCTACATAAAACTGTGTGGCTCACTTTGGCACAACTTGTTTAACAGATATGGTCAATGATATTAATATTTTATAATATCACACACAAAAAATCATACACACGATTTGTACCAGATCATTTCAAAGGGTTATTTTTCCTGTGACTATAATACACCTACAGTTTTCTAGTGTTTACCTACACAACTGATATGTCATAATTTATGTTATCTCTAGTATTATGTAATTTTAATGTATTTAGGAAGATTGAATCACTCTTCTATGTGTTCCTTAAATGTACCATATCTGCTAGCGTGTATAAATAGACACATATTTCATCTTTGTGATTCTAGCACATAGAACAGACAATGGCATATAGTTGACAAATTCCCATCTGCCCAGAGAAAGAATCAATGCTGGAAATCTGAGGCTTGCAAGCTGTTCAGTTTAGAAGTTGCCCTGTCCTCTCTGTGAAAAGTTGATTTTACATCTTGGGCCCCTGGATCTGGTGTTTCTTGGGTCTGCATATATTTGAACTGAATCCTGAGGGTGATCTCTTCTGTGTATTCTCACTAGCCATTGAATAATTCCCAGAGAGAACAGGAAATCTGGCACTGCCAGATTTGATGACACATTAATGACATGATGTCTGGTTTCTATTAAAAATGGAGAAGCGAAAGATTTGATGCCAGAAACAAAAGTATAAACTATGTCATATATAAAATTAGTATATTGCTTAATATATGAGACAACCAGACTTGAGGACCACACTGGGCTATTATATAAAAGGCCTAGTCAAGTGTGGAATAGGCAAATACCACAGGCAACCACAGCCTTCTTCCATTATTGCTTTTTTGGATTTTCTGTAAAATAGTCCCAGTGTAAATAGTAAAATAGTCCCAGTGAAGGTAGCTAGAAAGGTGGTAACCATCCAGTTCAACACAAAGTAATTTCCCAGTAGAGTGTCACATATCTCTTGAATTCAGAGTTCTGAAGTAAAATAGACCCATTTGCTTAAATTTTGCACACATGTATAATGCATCCAAATTTGCCACATGTAAGAGGTGTAGCTTGGCCCCATACAGACTCAGGACTTAGTTGTATTTGTGTTTTGATTTGAACTATGTCCCAAGGGCTCCTATATCTAATAAATAAATAAATAAATAAATAAATAAATAAATAAATAAATGAGTATTTCATCTAACAAGTGCTAGGCTCTGTATGAGGTTCCGGAAAAAAACATAAATAAATAAGATTAGGATGTTTGGCTCTCAAGGAGAGACAGACACGTGACTTGAAAAAGCAATTCAGTATAAGAAGAGCTATGATTGGGGACCTACAATGAAAAGACATCTAACAAACTGGGGAAAGAGTCACAGGCATTTTCAGGAAGAAATGATGGTGGTCAGAATCCAGGTGTTCACCATTAGTTCATTCATTTTCTCATGGCCCAGGAAGTGGAGATGTTTAAGATGAAATATACCATGTGGGCAGGTGTTATGGACTGAAGTTTTGTGCCCTCCCTGCAAAGTACATATGTTGAAATCCTACTACCAAAATGATAATATAAGAGGTGGGATGTTTGGGAGGTAATTAAGTCATGAGTGTGGAGCCATCATGAGTGGGATTAGTGCCCATATTAGAGACTCCACAGAGCTCTCTAGCCCTCTTTCAGCCATGTGAGGATGCAGCGAGATGATGGCCATCTATGAACTAGGAAGAGTGCCCTCATCAGATACTGAAACTTCCAGTGCTTTTTCTTAGACATCCCCACCTACAGAACAGTGAGAAATAAATATTTGTAGTTTAAGCCAGCAAGTCTATGGTATTGGCTTATAGCAACCCGAACTAAGATAGCAGGGTGAACTACTGATGTCACAAGAGAGAGCAGAAGTACCATGAGGTCACACAGATAGGAGAATTTTTTTTTTTTTTTGCCAAGAGGAAAGGAGGAATATTAATATTTATACATTAATATCTAACACTTAGTCTTACTATGTCTCAGGAAGTGTTCTAAGAATTTTACATGTACCATCTCATTTAATCCTCTAACAATCCTATAAGCTAAGTATTATCTTGAGAATGAAAACCTTCTGGAGAAAGAGAGGAAAAAAGTTGTAGACCAAGGCAAGTGCTCCATTGTAGAAGACAGAGCAAGGGGTAAAAATTGGAAGAACTCTAGAGAAATCATCTAAGAGTGTGTCCTACCCAGTGCATGTATTTCTTGGACTAGAATCTGAGGCAGCATAAAGATACTGAATGTCTTAAATGGGCTGGATGGAAGGGATGATGGGCACAGAGGGGCCAAGTGTGTAATTAACTTTTTCTGAAAGTCTGTTGCAAAATCTGGCCCTGGGGCTTCCCTGGTGGTGCAGTGGTTGAGAATCTGCCTGCCAATGCAGGGGACACGGCTTCGATCCCTGGTCTGGGAGGATCCCACATGTCGCGGAGCAACTAGGCCCGTGTGCCACAACTACTGAGCCTGCACGTCTGGAGCCTGTGCTCCGCAGCAAGAGAGGACGCGATAGTGAGAGGCCAGTGCACCGCGATGATGAGTGGCCCCCGCTTGCCACAAATGGAGAAAGCCCTCGCACAGAAACAAAGAACCAACACAGCAAAAATAAAATAGATAAATTAATAAACTCCTACCCCTAACATCTTCTAAAAAAAAAAAAAAAAAAAAAGAGAGAGAGAATCTGGCCCTTACCAGTTTGGTAAGTCATCTATTCTCAGATTTTTACTTTCTGAGGAAAATAACTTTCTCTTTCTTTCCTATGGATGGAAACAGATAAAATAGTAATTGGTAATTCTTTTAGAGAGTTTACTATGTGCCAGGAACTGTTTCAAGCACTTATCTTGCATGATTCCTTTTAACTCAAGTAAAAACTGTATGAAGGATGAGCTATAATTGCTCCCATTTTACAGAAGAGAAAACTGAGATTTAGGGCAGTTAAGTAACTTATCCAAGGTTCACATCTCTTAGTAAGTGATTGAGCCAACATTACAACTCCAGCAGGCTGATTCCAGAGCCCACACTTTTCATTCCAAACCGAGGAAAGTGTTAGATTCTAATGTAAGACAAAACATTTCAGCTATGATGGAAAAATCAAAGAAGTAAATTGTAGCAAGATGTGTCCTTTCGAAATTAAAATATGGTTTAAGTATTTAAAGATTTTTTTGCTGTGAGGCATTACAAACATCTGATAAATGTGCACCCTTTCAGGCAGAGACTGGAAGCAATATGGCGAAAGCTTTGAGTGCTCCTCTGTGGTTTCCTGCAGCTGTGATTTTCCACGGATGCAGTTTTGGGTTATCTTGTCACTAGCTTCTTGGTGCCAGAGCCATCTGAATGCTGACGTTCCTCTCCATTTTTCTCTTTATTTCCTGAAGACTTGACTCTCCCCAATCATCTAAAGTTATGATCGGTGCTGTGCCCTTTGTTTTGATAAAATCTTGCTCCTGAGGCTATTTTCCCTTGTTTCAATTGCCTTCCTTCATTTTTCAAAGTAATTTTCATCCTGAGAGGAAAAAAAAAAAAGGGGTGTCTCTTTTTTGATGATTCTGTTGATTTTTCATTGGAAGAAATCTGCAAAAAGGCTTTTCAAAACCTTTGCAGTGGCAGCAAACAGTCTGGGAGGTGTTTAAATACAATGGAAAAATAAGGGATTCGTGAGGAAGGGGTTTTCAGGGAATTTGTACAGAAAAAAATGTTCAAACTGCTGAAAAGGCAGCTTTGTCCACCAGAGTGACTATTCTGGTCTAGTTACAGATGACTCTTCTTTCCCAGGAGCTCAGGCTCCAAAGGTTTTGAGTTGCTGACAGCAGGCAAATGCAGACTAATCAAGGCAGCAGAGGAGAGCAAGCAGGGACATGGGCAAGCAGACCTGGGGCAAGTTTCAGAGCTTTACCTCAGCCAGTCTCAGTTTTCTCATCTGTAAATTGGGGATAATGATGATCGTTACCTCAGAGTTGCAGTGAAGATTAAATGATATGTATAAAGCTATTTGCAAAGTGCTTGGTACCTATTAAGAGCCGAATACCAGTAGAAGTTATTATTGTTATATCTTTTCCTCTACTGCACTGACATTAATGAGACAACAGTAAAAATATCTGGGTGTTGGGATTGACTCTTCATTCAAAGGAACCCTCGAAGACTTCAGCCTTCATCTGGTCCAGCTGCTACCAGACCAGAGAACCCTTCCTCCTTCTCCTAGAGGCAGCAACAACGAGCTCATTCCTGCATTATTCACCATTCATGAACGCCTCAGTCTTTTGCACGGTAGCTCGCTATCTTGTTGGAAAATGAGCTCAGACTCTCAGAAATTCCCTGTTCTAAATACTGCTGTTCTGTAATTTCTACCTCTTGGCCTCAGTTCAGCTCCCTAGGGCCACCTGGGATGGGTCTAGTCCCTTTTCCATATGACAGGTCCCCAAATACAGGAGGACACATGGAGGAGTTACTTAACCACTCTGGGTCTCAGTTTACGCCTGTGTAAAATGGAGATCATTGTTTCACCCTCAAGGGAATTTCCTGAGGATTAAAAATGTGTGTGTTTGAAAAGAGCTTGTCATACAGTAGGTGCTCAGTAAGCTGTGATGTGCCAAACCCAGGTTAAGTGCCTCCCCAGACGCCATGCGTTTCTGGTCTATGTGAGTGATGACTCAAGGAAGATTGCCTGGCATCAGCTGTTTTCCTGCAAGCCGCAGAGGAGGAGGTTTTGGTCTTCACTAAGCTACAAGGCAGCCCTTGGTCGTGAGGGCTGTGTCTTCTAGGCTCTCCCTCCGATGGTCAGCCAGGCCTGTTGTGATGACTTTTCTTGGTCCCTCATGTCACTGGTAGTCATGCCCTGGCAGTGCCTTGCCTCACCTCTTACCTCTGCTCGAGAGCCTCCCTGTCCCCCTGGGGCTCAGCAGACCTCAGGGCTCACTTTGTGCCCACGTGTGTGCTTTGGTCCACTTGGCCAGGCCAGTGAGGCTGCTGGTACAAGATGCAGAGATGAGGCTCACAGCCACTGACAGGCTGTCCCCCATGCCATGATTTGTACTGCCAGTGTCATGACTGCTGTTTGGGGTTCTAGCTTCCACAAGCCAGATGGACAATCCTGAGGTGTGGTGGAGTCGATGTCCCACAGGGCACACTTTGCCGAATAGGAGGCAGAAGCCATATCCTTTTCAATCTCTGACAGACAGATTTGGGGAGAAGTGGTTCCAGACAGCTCTCTGGAGATGCCCCAGAAGACTGAGCCTCCGATGTGTTTGATACAAACATGCTATTAAAATTATTCTCCTTCCTTCCCTGCCTGACTCCTCTCTTGCTTTCACTCCCGTTTTCTGGGATTGTGATCTCAATACTTTTTGGGGAGTTAGCATATAAACTTTTGTCTCAGTCTCTGTATTCTTGGAAACCCTGGCAAAGATAGGCAAAGTTATTATTATTACCAATACCCCACCTCTTGTTCAGATTAGTTTGATTATAGCTGATTATCAGCTCCCCACTCTCCTACTTGCAAAAGGAAGCTTACTTCTCTGATTTATGAGTCAACAACTTCAGCCTAGATTCTCCTCTCTCTTTTCATTTCTGCCAGAGAGTTACTCCCTCAATTCTCATTCCCTGCTTTCAAACCTCATCGGGTGATTCGATCTAAGGCACTCTTATTGAATGCCTCCAATGAGCCAGAGTCTTGGCTAGGGGTTTCCATATGATATAACATTTATTTTTTTTAGCCGTATTATTGCTATTCTTATTATTCCATTTTTTGGATGAGATGAGTAAACTGAGACTTAGAGATAAATGAATTGTCTTTTCATAAAAAGCAGTGTCAATGTTCAAAAACAGGCCCCCTCTAACCTGAGGGCCTATATTAAAGTGTTCTAATTAAGCACCTACTATGCACAAAGGTCTGCACTTCTAGCTACCTAAAAAACAATAGTGAATAAGACAGTTCCATTTCAGTCAGAAGCAAAATAAAATAGCAGCAAAATAAGACATTCTCTGATGTCCCAAGAGAAGCACAAAGTACTAGAGACATTTAAAGGAGGTGCATACCAGGCAAGTGGGAAGCAGGAAAGCCCTACTGAGAGGGTGGCAATTAACTTGAGATTTGAAAAACAAATATGATTTTGAAAGGTAGAGATAAGGAAGAAGGTTAGTTCAAGCAGAGGAAGAAAGTGAACAATGCGAGGGAGTCTAGAACAGGAAGGAATAGTGACTGTCGAGGAGGTGCAGACCATCAAAGACAAGCCTTGCTTACTTCATAATTTAGCCAAATGCTTTGCTCAGCCCTACACTTAAAGGCCCCCTCCGAGTCTAGCTCTGGCCTGGGCCTGGCCATTACTGGAATGAAGTCAACTTTGTTTAATCTTTTCTTTTTTATCTTTTTTTTTTTTTTTTGCGGTACGTGGGCCTCTCACTGTTGTGGCCTCTCCCGCTGCGGAGCACAGGCTCCAGACGCGCAGGCTCAGCGGCCGTGGCTCAAGGGCCCAGCCGTTCCGCAGCATGTGGGATCCTCCCGGACCGGGGCACGAACCCATGTCCTCTGCATCGGCAGGCGGACTCTCAACCACTGCACCACCAGGGAAGCCCGTTGTCTAATCTTTTCTTGCATGGGTGTCTCATTGAGTACTCAGGATGGAGAAATAGAATTTTGATCAATAGAAATGAAAGGGCACAGAATTGGAGCTAATGGATCAGAGTCTGTGTAGTCACTGGCAGAAGGGAATGAAGAAAATAGCATATGTAGGACCACAGCTAGAGAGTCAGAACATCTGATAAAAGAACGGGAAGTCCAAGGCTCATTATTTTCATGTCTTTTACCCTCCCTAGGTCGTGAGGTCTACAAAGCAGGTACCCTGTCTCTCCCCTTCAACACGCTATCCTCTGCATTTAGCACGTCATCTTGCACATTGTATGCGCTCAATAATATTTGCCAATAGGTTGATTGAATGAATGATTGAACTCAACCAGTTTCTCCTCCCAGTTGGAAAGGTAGAGCCCAATTCTTGTAGTAACTTGCCCTCGGCTTTCTCAGTGGGAACTACTTCTCCCATAGAAGGATTCCTATAATCCACTGGTGCTTCCCATGTACTTCTCCCAGTCTGTGAAGGCTCAGAGCCAGGGGGAAGAGCTCAAACCACTTAGTGCAACCAAGACTCCTGCGTCAGTCACAGAGATAGGGAGATTTTCCAAGTCCTTGTTGTTGTGGTGAGATGAGGTCAAACCATTAAAAGGTCAGCAGTACTCTTAACACTGCCTTTGTATTGTCTTCATACAAATATTTTTACTGGGACATTTTTTTGGCAACCAAGTCTAGCTCCAGACTGTGGAGAGAAGGGAAGGTTTGCTAGCCACATGCCAATGGTATGTACTTGAATCAACTTAGGGCCAGGGTGATTTGATGTCAAGTCCTTTTGTCTTGATGCTTTCCCACTGACTCAGTGTCTATCCTTTATCCGCTCTTCAAATGGGAAACAGCTGGGCTAAAGTCAAGTCCATGTCCAAATTCTCTACCCACTTCCCTTTCAACATTCACACCGCCTTCTCTGGCCAAGAAAGCAGCAGCTATTTCTGAGACACTAATCCTGTTACAGATGTTTTGCTAATTACCAAAAAGCTCAATTTGGCAGCTTGTTCGTGGAGCAGCTAAATCAGATTCACACATTTCAAGATTTTCTGCTACTCACCTAGTGAAGTTCTGTTTAAGGGTTGTTATATAGTTTGGAGTAGGTCTGAGAGGGTGCCTTTTTACTGGGGTAGGTGAGTTTCTTTAAGAAGGTTCAAACAATAACCTCTTGATCCTTTTACAGGAAGTGTGGTTGATTCCTTCCTCTCTGTGTCCCTCCTGCTTGCGCAATGCCTGATCCATAATGGTGTTAATGATGGTTGGAGGAGTAAATGAATGAGTTCAGAATTATATGTTGCATCCTTCTCTTTGTTGCTTTTTCCACAATGCATTGGACATGTTTCCTTGCACTAAGGTGTAAACTGAAATAGTATTTGGTGATAAGATCTTGTGATAATAAAAATACCTTACATATATAAAGAGCTTTGCAGTTTTTAGGTACTTTCTTAACCATAACCTTAGTTCATTTTTACTACCCCACAGGGTAAACAAAATGCATAATTTTTTATTTCTTGGTTGTTTCTCTCCCTAATCCCTGTATCCAATAAAATCCAGGCCACTGACTCTACCTATGCAAAGATTCCTGAGTCAGTCCTTATACTCACCAAAACACTCACCTCATTTGTGCACATTGCCATAACTCAGGAAGAGCCAAGTGCCTCTTTTTGTAGCAATTTAGAAAAACCTTTTCTGGCATTCATCAATCTGTAAGAAAATTGTTTGCATAATTGGTTCCTCCATTAGGCCATTGTCTTGTCTTTGTACTACCCCTGACTATAGCCTAATACCTGTCACATAGCAGTTACTCAACAAATACTTGTTTAATAAGTGGATTTTATAAATAAGGAAAGAAACTGTGAAAGAAGAGCAGGGAATGGAACTTTGGAGACATATTCTAATCCTAGGTCTTCCATTAACTCATTGTAACCTCTCTGGATCTCTGTTTTCTCATCTATAAAATGAGGGCACTTGATTGGACTATCTGTATGATATATTCCAGTGCTGAGGATTTAATACTATAAGAAACTCTAATGAGTTTTCTCATTTTCTTAGTTAACAAAGCCACGGCCCAGTTCAACATCTCCTGACTTGAGGTCTATGTATATTTAATATGCTTTATTATTTCTAAACAAAGACTGAAATGAAATAAGAAGCTATAGTGAGAAAAAAGAAATTATTGATCTTAGTTTTGTTACATCAGCTGTGTGACCTTGGATGAGGATTGTCCCTCTGGTCCCAGTTTTCCATTAGCATAATGAAGACATTGGCCTTGATTGCAGTTAAGTGGCACTCCTTATTACTATTATGCTCAAGGCAGACATTGCTAGTCAACTACTAAACTCATTCTCATCGAACCTATATGCAAGATCAGAGTTCATTTCTGTATGACACTACAAGAAACCACTTCTGTTCTATTGGAGTTTTTTAAATGACAAGACTGTAAGTGAGATTCAAGACAAAAGAAACCCTTCACTGTTCTTGGCAGTAGAATTATCTGAAATTCTCTCAGTTCTGTTATTTTCCAGTAGATCTAAGGTGGGCTTTTGGTGTGTTTGGATTTAGGTTTCTAACCTCTGAACATTACAACGAGGAGAAGACCACACCCAGATCCCTGGGATGGGTGGGCTTTTTGATGATGAATCCATATATAATCACCAGCCTGTGAGTTATCAGCAGGCTTTTATTTCAAGCCTAAAGCCATTGACTTGGTCTCATAAGCCAACAATGCTTTCCACATTGAAAGCATCTGAGCAGAGTGAAATACCATAATAACAGGGACAGATGTGGATGTACTATTCTCACGTATTTTTTGTCTTCTCAATGGACTACTGCAAAGGAAGTGTTAACTGATTTTGGCATTCTCATCTGCTTTCCAGAGGCTTGTTCAAGAAAGAATTTGAGCACTTTCAGAATCCTTGATGTTTTTGGAAAGTAGGTTACATCAAAACATTCTCTGAGTCTTAATTAAATTAATTTCCCTTTTAGTTCCTGGCACATAATAAGTGTAAAAATAAATATTTGTGAAATGAACAAATTCTTAGATTTCTCTCTAGACAGCAATTCGACTGCCAAGTGCCATGTTCTCTCTGAAATGATCACTGACTCACTCTAGCATTATGTAGCATCTCCCTTCTGTGGGCTGTCTCAGAGCCCCTGACTTTGGAAACAGCTGACTGTGGGGTGTAATGAGACACATTTGAAAACATGTGTCTCCAGCTAGCCTCTAAGTCCCTCAGGCAGGGAAGCACCTTATTTCTCTTTGTTTCTATTGCAGGGACCATTGCAGAGTCAGCATTTAGTAACTACTTAGCAGTAAACTATAATCTACAGCCATGACAAGATAATCTCTAAAATGAGAGTACCAAGGCAAGCGAGGGGGGTTTATTATAGTATGGGGTATTGTGGTCATAAGCCGTGTAAACAGAATCATGATCTCAAGACTACAGGGTTAGGCAGTCACCTGGATTGGTGAGATAATGTGTTATATTTAGTACTAGTCACTACAGTCTTCAAAGAAATAGGGATAAGATAGAGCACATTCAGAGGAGAGGGAAAAGGTTGGTGACTGGCTGGAAAACATATGAAGTAAAGACTGGCTCGATGCCCTGAAAGCATTCACTCAGGAAAGAAATGGATTAGAGCTGGCATGAGAGTTTTCTAAAAATATCTGAAGGGCTTCTATGTAGCAGCAAGAATAAACTTATTGTATGCATTTTCACGGGGCATAACTGAGATTGGTGTGTAGAAAATATAGACAAGTGTGGAAATCGGAACCCCCCTCAATATGCTTCATAGAATAGCTTGCACTCATCTCTTAGGGGTATATGTCTAAAAATCATGAAATTCCCAAATGGTGGTACATTTACCAGGATCAAGGATGTGTATTTATCACACAGAACTCAACATTCCTTCTTGGGTGAGATACAGAATGAAGTATTGCTGAATGGGGACAAATACTTGGGCCTAGCTCCTACTTGGAAATCTTCAGCCAGAAAATGAATCTGAGAGAGGAAGCATGTCACTTAGCAAACAAGCCTAAATAATTCTATACACTCTAAACTATAGGACATATGTTCTCAAATCCAGCAGATCTATGGTACCACCCTTGTGAAGCCTCTGAAGTATTTTAATAACCAGAGTATCAGATATATTCCAAGTTTGAAAACCACTGGATTTCTATCATCTTCACTTATTTCTAACAGAGACAATGGCAGTGGGCTCTTGAGGTCATGGAAAGAACCTGAACCTCCCTGATTTGCCAGTGGGCATAAGGCTGGTCTTGTTATAATCTCCTCTTGGGAGATTTCTGTTTAATAAATGGGATGTTTTTCTAGAAGCTGGAATTGCCAGGTGATATCTACTGTCTCGGTACATGATAAGCTTTCCAGAGGACAATCAGCTTGGACTAAGGAAACAGCCTTCTGGCATACTACAGAGAGTAGAATAGTTAAGTGTATGGACTTTCCAGAGTTTCCATTCTACCTATGCCACTCAGCCACTTGTGAGCCCCAAACACAGCCATAGGGAAACTCCTGCCTATTTCCATCTTTGCTCTCATCTACTTTTCTTAACCAATTCCTTCTACCTACTTCCATTTGACTTCTCTCTTTCCAACAATGAATTTTATTGTAATCCTCTTAAAGCCATCCCTTTTTTATCCCGAAGACTTGATGGTTTGTCCTATGATACTGATGCACACTTTGCCTTCTCTTTAACCTAGTTATGCTGCCTCTGAGTGCCTAGGGTTAGCCCAGCTCTTAGTTCTCTTGGCCCAGGACTCTTCTATCCTGAGATCTCTTTCCCCTGGTCTCCCTTCTGCTGTTGCCTTCATCTTTCATGAACAGATAGAGAAGCAACCTAGAGATTCCTCAATTCTCTGAATCCTTTCTTAATGGAGTCAGCTGGTTCTCTAGGTTGTAGAGATATGCACATATGAAGGAAGGGGACGTCCTCTCCTTTTACCCAACCACTTGGAAGGCTGAGTTCTTACAGCTGGCCAAATTCTATGATTTCCAAGTGCAGAACAGAGATGTTGCTAAAGAAGCAATAAACCTGGGTGTGCTTCTCTGCCCCAACACCTGTGTTTCCCTCAATCAATCATGCCTTGTACCACACAGCCTAATTAAAACACTTTTACACACTGCAAAATTCTAGATTTAATATCTCCTCAAGGAAGAAGCAAAACTGAGCAATAAAGGAAAATGAGCTGAGTCAACAAAAAGCGTCTGAGCTATTTTGCAATTTTTTAAATTTAAGCCTACTTGTTGGTAAAACAATGTAGTCTTAACTTTTCTTCACTAGTTTGCCTTAAAAGCCCATGCTAATAATGACTGTCGGGATATAATTTTTTTTTTTTTAACCTTCCATCTTCTCACTTTATGTGACAATCTGGATTTTCCATGCCTCTTCTCTGCCCGCCCCCCCCACCAGAAAGCTGGTCTTAGATGTGTCAGTGCAATTAACAGAGATGTTCCAGTTCAGAAATGCTGTTGAGGATATTTCTTCATTATTATATATGAACTAGCAGAGCATTTTTAAAAAATGTATTTCCCTTTGTATAATAACCAGAGCAACCACAAACAAATTATCTGGAGCCTGGAGCATGACTGTGAAGCTGACATGTAAAAATGGAAGTGGAGACTGGTGCCATGAACCAACCATGGGACCAAAGGATATGTCTCTACACATTCACCTGAGCCAGACCTTTAGATAGAAGAGAATGAGCAGCTCAAACAACCCCCTGGTTTCTTTCATTCAACTGACATTGCTTAGACCAGTGGTTGTTAACTTTTTGGGGTCACAGACTTCTCTGAGAATTTGAAGAAAGCTTAGAAAAAGTCCGTGGATTTTTAGAAAAAAGTCTCATTCTCCTTAGAAAATTTTTAGAAAAAAGTCTCATTCTCTTTAGAAAAAGTCTCATTCTCACATGGATAATTTTAATCATATGGAGATCAAACTACAGCTTCAGGCAAAGAGGTTAAGGAGTTAGAAACTCAAAGTAAACTTAAGGTCTAATTTGCAACTCGAAACCCAAGTAGCACTATTTTTCACATGAATTACTGTCTCTGGTTACAGAGTTTCAGACCCATATTTTAACAATCTGCTAAACATCCCTACTGAATATCCATCCATATGTGTCATTAGTAATTCAAATTCAATCTACCTCAAATTTAACATCCAAGCTCAAAATCTAAGTCATTTTGATTTCTTCTTCTGTATTCCTCTTGGCAATCAGTCAACATGTTCACCCATTCCCCAGTACCTCCCTCCCTTGTATCTCTTACATCTGCTTCCTCCTTGCTGCTTCCTTTCTTAGTCAGGTCCATATTACCTCTAAGGTGTTTTGGCAGTAGATTTCTTTTTTTTTTTTAAATTTAATTTAGCTTAATTTATTTTTTTAAACATCTTTATTGGAGTATAATTGCTTTACAATGGTGTGTTAGTTTCTACTTTATAACAAAGTGAATCAGCTATACGTACACATATATCCCCATATCCCTTCCCTCTTGCATCTCCCTCCTACCGTCCTTATCTCACCTCTCTAGGTGTTCACAAAACACCGAGCTGATTTCCCTGTGCTATGCAGCTGCTTCCCACTAGCTATCTATTTTACATTTGGTAGAGTATATATGTCAATACTACTCTCTCAACTCGTCCCAGCTTACCCTTACCCTTCCCCATGTCCTCGAGTCTATTCTTTACATCTGCGTCTTTATTCCTCTCCTGTCCCTAGGTTCTTCAGAACCTTTTTTTTTTTTTTAGATTCCATATATATGTGTTAGCATATGGTGTATGTTTTTCTCTATCTGACTTACTTCACTTTATATGACAGACTCTAGGTCCATCCACCTCACTACAAATAATTCCATTTCATTTCTTTTTATGGCTGAGAAATATTCCATTGTATATATGTTCTTTATCTTCTTTATCCATTCATCTCTCAGTGGACACTTAGCTTGCTTCCATGTCTTGGCTATTGTAAACAGAGGTGCAATGAATATTGTGGTACATGACTCTTTTTGAATTATGGTTTTCTTAGGGTATATGCCCAGTAGTGAGATTGCTGGATTGTATGGTAGTTCTATTTTTAGTTTTTTTAAGGAACCTCCATACTATTCTCCATAGTGGCTGTGTCAATTTACATTCCCACCAACAGTGCAAAAGGGTTCCCTTTTCTCCACACCCTCTCCAGCATTTATTGTTTGTAGATATTTTGATGATGGCCATTCTGTCTGACTGGAGTGAGATGATAGCTCATTGTAGTTTTGATTTGCATTTCTCTAATGATTAATGATGTTGACCATTCTTTCATATGTTTGTTGGCAATCTGTATATCTTCTTTGGAGAAATGTCTATTTAGATCTTCTGCCCATTTTTGGATTGCATTGTTGGTTTTTTTTGATATTGAGCTGTATGAGCTGCTTGTAAATTTGGAGATTAATCCTTTGTCAGTTGCTTCATTTACAAATATTATCTCCCATTCTGAGGGTTGACTTTTCATCTTGTTTATGGTCTCCTTTGCTGTGTAAAAGCTTTGAAGTTTCATTATGTCCCATTTGTTTACTTTTGTTTTTATTTCCATTTCTCCCAGAGGTGGGTCAAAAGGAACTTGCTGTGATTTATGTCATAGAGTGTTCTGTCTATGTTTTCCCCTAAGAGTTTGATAGTGTCTGGACTTACATTTAGGTCTTTAATCCAGTTTGAGTTTATTTTTGTGTATGGTGTTAGGGAGTGTTCTAATATCATTCTTTTACATGTACCTCTCTAATTTTCCCAGCACCACTTATTGAAGAGGCTGTCTTTTCTCCATTGTATATTCTTACCTCCTTTATCAAAAATAAGGTAACCATAGGTGTGTAGGCTTACCTTTGGGCTTTCTATTCTGTTCCATTCACCTATATTTCTGTTTTTGTGCCAGTACCATACTGTCTTGATTACTGTAGCTTAGAAGTATTGTCTGAGGTCAGAGAGCATGATTCCTCCAGCTCCATTTTTCGTTCTCAAGTTTGCTTTGGCTATTTGGGGTCTTTTGTGTTTCCATACAAATTGTGAAATTTTTTGTTGTAGTTCTGTGAAAAATGCCAGTGGTAGTTTGATAGGGATTGCATTGAATCTGTAGATTGCTTTGGGTAGTACAATCATTTGCACAATGTTGATTCTAATCATTTTCACAATGTTGATGCTTCCAATCCAAAAACATGGTATATCTCTCTGTCTATTTGTATCATCTTTAATTTCTTTCATCAATGTCTTATTGATTTCTGCATACATGTCTTTAGTGTTCTTAGGTAGGTTTATTCCTAGGTATTTTATTATTTTTGTTGCAATGGTAAATGGTAGTGTTTCCTTAATTTCTCATTCAGATTTTTCATCATTAGTGTATAGGAATGCAAGAGATTTCTGTGCATTAATTATGCATCCTGCTACTTTTCCAAATTCATTGATTAGCTCTAGTAGTTTTCTGGTAGCATCCATAGGATTCTCTATGTATAATACCATGTCATCTGCAAACAGTGACAGCTTTACTTCTTCTTTTCTGATTTGGATTCCTTTTATTTCTTTTTCTTCTCTGATTGCTGTGGCTAAAAATTCCAAAACAATGTTGAATAATAGTGGTGAGAGTGGACAAACTTGTCTTGTTCCTGATCTTAGTGGAAATGGTTTCACTATTTCACCATTGAGGGAGATGTTGGCTGTGGGTTTGTCATATACGGCCTTTATTATGTTGAGGTAAGTTCCCTCTTTGCCTACTTTCTGGAGGATTTTTATCATAAATGGGTGTTGAATTTTGTCAAAAGCTTTTTCTGCATCTATTGAGATGATCATATGGTTTTTATTCTTCAGTTTGTTAATATGGTGTATCACATTGATTGATTTGCATATATTGAAGAATCCTTGCATTCCTGGGATAAATCCCACTTGATCATGGTGTATGATCCTTTTAATGTGCTGTTGGATTCTGTTTGCTAGTATTTTGTAGAGGATTTTTGCATCTATATTCATCAGTGATATTGGCCTGTAGTTTTCTTTCTTTGTGACATATTTGTCTGGTTTTGGTATCAGGGTGAAGGTGACCCTGTAGAATGCATTTGAGAGTGTTTCTCCCTCTGCTATATTTTAGAAGAGTTTGAGAAGGATAGGTGTTAGTGGTTCTCTAAATATTTGATAGAATTTGCCTGTGAAGCCATCTGGACCAGGGTTTTTTTTTGTTGGAAGATTTTTTTTTTTTTTTTTTTTTGTATGCGGGCCTCTCACTGTCGTGGCCTCTCCCATTGCAGAGCACATGCTCTGGACGTGCAGGCCCAGCGGCCATGACTCACAGGCCCAACCACTCCATGGCATGTAGGATCTTCCCGGACCGGGGCATGAACCCGCGTCCCCTGCATCAGCAGGCGGACTCTTAACCACTGTGCCCCAGGGAAGCCCTGTTGGAAGATTTTTAATCACAGTTTCAATTTCAGTGCTTGTGATTGGTCTGTTTATATTTTCTATTTCTTCCTGATTCAGTCTCAGAAGTTTGTGCTTTTCTAAGAATTTGTGCATTTCTTCCAGGTTGTCCATTTTATTGGCATATAGTTGCTTGTTGTAATCTCTCATAATCCTTTTTATTTCTGTAGTGTCAGTTGTTACTTCTCCTTTTTCATTTCTAATTCTATTGATTGGAGTCTTCTCCCTTTTTTTTCTTGATGAGTCTGGTTAATGGTTTATCAATTTTGTTTTCTTCTCAAAGAATCAGATTGTAGTTTTACTGATCTTTGCTATTTTTTCCTTCATTTTTTTTTCATTTATTTCTAATCTGATCATTATGATTTCTTTCCTTCACTAACTTTGGGGTTTTTTTGTTCTTCTTTCTCTATTTGCTTTAGGTTTAAGGTTAGGTTGTTTATTTGAGATGTTTCTTGTTTCTTAGGGTAGAATTGTATTGCTATAAACTTCCCTCTTAGAACTGCTTTTGCTGCATCCCATAGGTTTTGGGTCATCATGTTTTGTTTGTCATTTGTTTCTAGGTGTTTTCTGATTTCCTCATTGATTTCTTCAGTGATCTCTTGGTTATTAAGTAGTGTATTGTTTAGCTTCCATATGTTTGTATTTTTTACAGTTTTCTTTTTTCCAGTAATTGATATCTAGTCTCATAGCGTTGTGATTGGAAAAGATACTTGATATGATTTCAATTTTCCTCAATCTACCAAGGCTTGATTTGTGACCCAAGATATGATCTATCCAGGAGAATATTCCATGAGCACTTGAGAAGAAAGTGTATTGTGTTGGTTTTGGGTGGGATGTCATATAAATATCAATTAAGTCTATCTTTTTTAATGTATCATTTAAAGCTTGTGTTTCCTTATTTATTTTCATTTTGGCTGATCTGTCCCTCAGAGAAAGTGGGGTGTTAAAATCCCCTACTATGATTGTGTTACTGTCAATTTCCCCTTTTATGACTGTTAGTATTTGCTTTATGTATTGAGGTGTTCCTATGTTGGGTGCATAAATATTTACAATTGTTATATCGTCTTCTTGGATTGATCACTTGATCATTTAGTGTCCTTCTTTGTCTCTAGTAATCGTCTTTGTTTTAAAGTCTATTTTGCCTGAAATGAGAATTGTTATCCACGCTTTCTTTTGATTTCCATTTGCATGGAATATCTTTTTCCATCCCCTCACTTTCAGTCTGTATGCGTCCCTAGGTCTGAAGTTGGTCTCTTGTAGACAGCATATGTACGGGTCTTGTTTTTGTATCCATTCAGCCAGTCTATGTCTTTTGGTTGGAGCATTTAACCCATTTACATTTAAGGTAATTATCTATATATATGTTCCTATTACCATTTTCTTAATTGTTTTGGGTTTGTTATTGTAGGCCTTTTCCTTGTGTTGTGTTTCCTGCGTAGAGAAGTTCCTTTAGCATTTGTTGTAAAGCTGGTTTTGTGCTGCTGAATTCCTTACCTTTTGCTTGTCTGTAAAGGTTTTAATTTCTCTGTCAAATCTGAATGAGATCCTTGCTGGGTAGAGTAATCTTGGCTGTAGGTTTTTCCCTTCATCACTTTAAATATGTCCTGCCACTCCCTTCTGGCTTGCAGAGTTTCTGCTGAAAGATCAGCTGTTAACCTTATGGGGATACCCTTGTGTGTTATTTGTTGTTTTTCCCTTGCTGCTTTTAATATTTTTTCTTTGTATTTAATTTTTGATAGTTTGATTAATATGTGTCTTGGCATGTTTCTCCTTGATTTATCCTGTATGGGACTCTCTGTGCTTCCTGGACTTGATTAACTATTTCCTTTCCCATATTAGGAAAGTTTTCAACTATAATCTCTTCAAATATTTTCTCAGTCCTTTTCTTTTTCTTTTCTTCTACTGGGACCAATATAATTTGAATGTTGGTGCATTTAATGTTGTCCCAGAGGTCTCTGAGACTGTCCTCAATTCTTTTCATTCTTTTTTCTCTATTCTGTTCTGCAGTAGTTATTTCCACTATTTCATCTTCCAGGCCACTTATCCGTTCTTCTGCCTCAGTTATTCTGCTATTGATTCCTTCTAGAGAATTTTCAATTTCATTTATTGTGTTGTTCATCATTGTTTGTTTGCCCTTTAGTTCTTCTAGGTCCTTTTTTTTTTTTTTGCGGT
>RJWK010042323.1:0-19208 GCA_004363435.1 Platanista minor
GCCTCTCACTGTCATAGCCTCTCCTGTTGTGGAGCACAGGCTGCGGATGCGCAGGCCCAGCGGCCACGGCTCACGGGTCCAGCCGCTCCGCAGCATGTGGGATCCTCCCAGACCGGGGCACGAACCCGTGTCCCCTGCATCGGCAGGCGGACTCCCAACCACTGCGCCACCAGGGAAGCCCCTGAATGTGCTTCTTAAATCCCCATAATAACCATATGAGAAAGGTACTATTATTATCCTTATTTTATAGATAAGGAAACTAAGGCAGAAAAGTTGAGAAGCAGAGCCAAGATTCAAGTATCAAGTATATGAGTGTTCACCAAACTATACTTTTAACTTTAGGGGGGCAGGGAGGGAAATCTGGGGGATACTCCCCAAAATAATAACAGCACTTATCTGTCTTGGTGGGAAAGATGGGAAACAGGTGGAGAGGAGCCTTCATTACTTACCTTTTTATATCTTTTGAAGATTGAACCTTGTGAACGTTGTTATCTATTCACAAAGTTAGTACTCAAAATAATAAAAATAATTAAAATATCAACAACCCAGAGGTCCTTGAACAGGTGAGTGGTTAAATAAACTTTGGTACATACACACTATGGAAAGCCACCCAGCAAGAAAAAGGAATGAACGACTCATACACGCAAGTACCTGGATGACTCTCCAGAGAATTATGCTGAGTGAAAAAGGCCGATACCAAAAGATTACAAACTGCGATTCCATTTACGTTAACACTCTTGAAATGACAAGGTTACAGAAATGGAGAACAGATAATGGTTAAGGACGGAGAGGGGATGGGAGGGGAATGCGTGTGGCCATAAAAGGTCCCATGAGGAGTCCCTGCAGTGCTGGAAAGGTGCCCTCACTGTATAAACATCAGTACCTCGGTTGTGTTATTTTACCATAGTTTTGCACAGTGTTATCAGCATTGGGGGAAAGTGAGTTAGGGATCTCTATTATTTCTTAAAATTGCATGTGAATCTACAATTACCTCAAAATTAAAAGTATAACATAAAAAATACATAAAAATTAGGTTAAGTAAAAATTAGGTTAAGAACATCTAGCCAGTGCTGTTAATGGGGTTCATGACACGGTTCCCTAAACCCTGAGGAGTCAGCCACGCCAAGACCCAGAGAAAAGATCTGCGACGAGAGAGTTCCAGGCAGGGGAACGAGCAACTGAGAAGGACTTCACAGGGGGACAAAATTATCGTGCTGGAAAAGCAGAAAGGTGACCACTGGAGTACAGTGACAGAGGAACAGAATGCTAAAGGTGAAAGGACAGACATGGGCCAGGTCATCTAAAACTTTACAGACCATAGTAACAATCTTATTTTCAAATGGTAAGTGGATAGAAGCCACTCGTGATTTATTCACAGTGATCCCAAATAATGTGAAAGGAACTATGTTGTAGTATTTACAATATGGAGTCATTAAAATGCAAGTTGTACATGGGAAGAAGCAAAGGCAGAAAGTCAAATGCTGGTCCTAGTTGCACTCAGTCCTGTATTTCCTAGGCTAGGGAAAAAATCATGAAGATTACAGATACTGTGAATACAATTTAATGCTTTTAAAATATTTTAATTGCCCAAAAGCCCATGCTACAATTTCAACAGTGTTATAATTAATTCATAGCTGGCATTTCTTTTTTCTTTTCTTTTTTTTTTTTTTTTTTTTGCGGTACACAGGCCTCCCACCGTCGTGGCCTCTCCCGTTGCGGAGCACAGGCTCTGGACGCGCAGGCTCAGCAGCCATGGCTCACGGGCCCAGCCGCTCCACGGCATGTGGGATCTTCCCGGACCGGGGCACGAACCCGTGTCCCCCGCATCGGCAGGCAGACTCTCAACCACTGCCCCACCAGGGAAGCCTGGCATTTTTTAACATACCCACTTACCTCCTTTTTGTCTTTGAACTTATCAATTTCTTTCTTCAGAAGCTCCACTCTTTGAAAGGATTCAAGGTTATTCACACTGTACACAAGAACAAAGCCATCAGCAAATGAAAAATAATGCTTTGGCAGCTCCACGCCTTCCTGTAGGCCTCTGGTGTCGTAAAGATGTAGCTGTTCCTTGACTCCCCGATCTGTTTCCACTGAAGCCATATACACATCTTCCATTGTTTCACAGTCCTCCATTCCTGGGGTTAAAAAGGAATTACTTTTACATATACAAATATCGAATTATTATGTTATTCACCTGAAACTAATACAATGTTATGTCAATTATGCCTCAATTTAAAAAAAAAAAGCTTTTACTCTTTCTGGATAACTCCATACCAATTGTTGAGTATTTTCTTGTCCTTTAGAAGTTGGCTTTCTAGGTTCCTTATTCACTACACATAAGAATCAGATTTCCATTTACTATCTTCTTTAAAATGAAAGGTAGCTGTTACAGTAAATGAACAAAGTGCTTTTTAAGATGATTTCTTCCATATAGACATAAAAGAAATAAAAATTTGGCAGTGAGATTTACTATTACTTATTTTTCATAAGTAACTTACAAGAGTCAAAGAACTTACTATCTCCACTGGAGAATTTAGGGCTGATCTTTAAAGTTACCTTCAACGACTAAGGGGCCCCATTTTCTTTTTCATCAGCGCCAAGGACAGGACCTGGGTAAGTCTGATTTTCCTCTGTACAATTTCCACTGTTTCAAGGACTCAGAAATGTACCTGTCCAGTCTGGGTCTAGGCACCAAGGCCTTAATTCCCAAGTACCTACTGTGCACTTTTGTGTGAATGTCCTCCAAGTCCTTCAAACTAACGAGACTTGTTATCTTTCCTGCCCCACCTGTCCCTCCTCCTTGCTTTTGTCCCTTGATCATCATCCACCTGGTCAGTCTTCGGCATTCTCTTTGAACAAGGAAAGTATGGGTGAATGCGGTCCTAAATCAGCCACTCTACACCTAAGACATCTGCGTGATCCACTGCCTGCTTCCACCCCCTCCCTCCCAAGTTCTGCTCCCTTCACCTGAAGGACTGCAACAGCTCAGGAAACACCTGGTCCACACCTCATCCTTTCCAGGCTCTGCTGAAATGTCAGCTCTGTAGCTTTTCTTCGGACTATCCACTTCCGTCCATCCTGCTCTTACTATGCCTCGTGCAGGTAATACCACTTCACCCTAAACTCTTTTTCTACCCGGAGCTGCAGCGTAAACTCCTCGAGAGCCAGGACTGTGGCTAATCTCTCTTTGGAGCCCTGAGGACTAACGAATTGACTTACATACGTAGAAAGTCCTCAGTAAACGTCTGAATGAATGAATGAATGCGTGAGCTCATAACTGGTGCCCCAATTTCATTCCCCTGCTCGCCTGAATGATGAGCCTTGTAAAATCCATTTTACTTTGCTCCATTTGTGTGGGTTTTGCCTCTTCAACTCACCTAGAACTTCCTCAAGAGAAACAACCCTTCTGTGTACACAGCAAGTATACAACAACCATTTGTGGATGAGGGGATTAAGGTGAGAAGATGAACACGTTGAATGTTAATGACTAGTGCAAGAGATAGTCTATGAAGACATAAACTTATTGGGCTTCGATGACAAAAAATTTAAAAGCAAAAACTACCAAGACTTTTATCATGGTGGATGTTCTGTCCACCAAAAGCCAGTCTGGTTCCCTTCCTCCTCCCATTAAGCTTAGACCTTTTGAGATTTTTCTCACCCTATATACATGAAGTGAAGTTACGACTCTGCATCTCCCCTGCCACTCCACGCCACCTCTGTCCCAGCAGAAGACTAAGGCTGCACTTCTAGAAAGGATAAAACAGAGGCTGCTGAGATGTGGGGCAGAGGGTATGAGTTCCACAGTGAAAACAAAGGGCAACTCAGTGATGCGCCCCCTCTGCTCCCAAAACTTTGGCGGCCAACTCTTTGCCCTCTAGGCGGAGGAATCTGGGGAATCTGGCCAGTGAAAAAGGAGAAATCCTAAATATGCTAACCTCTGAGGTAAACCAACAAATGCCCCACCCAGGTCACCTTATAATGAAGCAAAGTCATGAACCCTATCCACACGCTTAGAGCTTTAAACTAGCTTTTCATTTCTCCATTCATTCTTAATTACAAGCAGACAACCAAGGATTACCAGATACCTAAGAGACCAAAAACCAGGAAAGAGCACCTGAAAAGAAAAAGACTGTGCAAAGAAAACAGACAAAAAAACTACCAAATATTATACTCAAAGAGATAAGATAGTGCATCCATGAAATAACAGGATACTAAGAAATGAAAACTCAATAGAAGGGCTGAAAAATGAAGATAAGGAAAATTCCCATAGAGTGGAACAAAATGCTGAGAAATTTCAAACAGAAGAGAAATTTTAAAAATCAGAGGATGAGTCCAGAAGATCCAGCATCCAAAAAGAGAGTTCCAGAAAGAGAGAACAGAGAACACAGAAGAGAAATAATTCAGAGCTGAAGAACACACATTTCCATATTGAAACGGCCCACCAGGTGCCCAGCACCGTGGATGAACACAGACTAATCCTATGATACACCACTGCGAATTTCAGAGCACCGGGGAGAGCGCCTACAAAAGCGTCCACATCCGAAGCATCAAGAATCACGATGGCTTCTGGCTTCTCAGAAGCACTGGAAGAAGATATTAGAATCTGGTAAACTGAAGATACACATGGTCTATGAGCTTGCAATTTCATTCCTAGGTATATCACCCCAGACCTTTTCCAAATCATATGCTGGGATATATGTATAAGACTGTTCACAGCAGCACTATTTCTAATAGCCCCAAACTGGAAACAACCCAAATGTTCATCAAGATACAAGAGGTAAATAGGGACTTCCATGGCGGTCCAGTGGATAAGATGCCACGCTCCCAATGCAGGTGACACAGGTCTGATCCCTGGTCAGGGGACCAAGATCCCACATGCCACATGCCATACGGGGCGGGCAAAAGAAAAAAGATACAAGAGGTAAATAAATGGAGGTATATTGAGACAATATACCTATCGTGAAAATTACACCACACCTACTGAAAACAATTATGGATGAGTCTTACAAATATAATGTTGAGTGAAAAAAAACAAACACTGAAAAATTTATACGGTATGATTCCGTTGACATCAAGTCAGTAAGAGGCAAAAATAAACTATGTTATCCAGTGATACATACATAGGTGGCAAAACAATAAAGAAAAGAAGGGATTAACCAAAAGCCAAGGGAAGGGCTGAGTTTTTTGTTTTTTGTTTTTTTTTTGTGGTACACGGGCCTCTCACTGTTATGGCCTCTCCCGTTGCAGAGCACAGGCTCCGGACGCACAGGCTCAGAAATCTATTGGGGTTTTAAGAGGGGAAAGGGATTTTTTTTTTCCCCCTTTGGGCATAATTTACTTTTTCACTGGCATAAATTAGAAGCTGAAGGTGAAAAATTCAGAACTAATAGTGCAGCACTGTGATAGGATTTCAGACCTTCTGGCACAGGCTTCGCTATTAATAAAAACCAAATATGGATTTAACTGAAGTTGTTAAATATTATTCTGGGAAGGTGGAAGAGAATCAGAGTTCATCAAAATGGTTAATAAAAGACAGAAATGTGCTTGAAGCCACTTGCCAGCGATAAATACTTCAAAGATCTATGATTCTACGTATCTCTCTAAGATAAGTCTTGTTTCATTCTAACGTATTATGTCTGTCCTTCCTTACCAAACTGTGACCTCCTTAAAGCCAGAGATGCTTCTCCACCTCTAAATCCTCACAGGCCTCATCACAGCCTGTATCAAAGAGAAAGTACTGAACAATTATTTAACTCAATGAATGAATAAATGAATGAGATAATCCGATTCACAAAATTAGGTCATACTGCAGCGAACAGCTGTCTCTTCCATTCTTAAAACCTATACAGCAGTACTGGAAAGTCATGTTTGAAATGAGAATGAGAGATCATTCAATGTATTCTGAAGTCAGTGAGTCTGTGATTCCAAGACCAATCTTCATCATGTAAACACACTGGAAACCACATAGAGACAACATTTTTCCTACCTGTTATAACTCTTGTTCTAACAGAGTAAGTGCAAGCACTCTGGAAATTTCAACAACATAAAGATGTTTTTTCCTTGCCCCTACTTCCCCCCACCCATCTCTGTTGATTTCTATGCCCCTTTTGGTCCCTCTCAGTGACACCTCACTTTTGTGCACCACTGCCCATCTTTAAGTTAGCACGACCAACAAAAGACCCTGACCAGTTCCCAGAACCTGCAGGGAAACTAGGGAAAAATAATCTTACCAATAGTATGATTCCCATAAAGGAGCTGCTCCAAAATTGCCGTTTTCCCCACAGATAACAAGCCACAAACCACAACCTTACAGCCCTTTCCCATCTTCTCTTAGGATATCACTGTGAAGAAAAGAGAAGATCTTTAAAACTGTGTACTGTTAAAAAAAAAAAAAAGAAAAAAGAAAAAAAATCAACCTTTCCTTTTTCTTTCTTTCTGTATTTAAATTTAATTAGTAATACATACACAGGGGGAAACTGCAAGTATAAAAAGAAATGTAGAATACGGTACATCCTTCCAAACCCCATTCCTGGTTCCCGTCCTCCCTTAATCAGTGTTACTAGTTTCCTATATATCTCTGCAGAGGTGACCTAGAGAAACGTAAGAATACATGTATAGATATATGTTTGTTTTCAAAGAGCATAAACACATCTTACACAGAGACTATTCCAATATAATTAAGTCTATAGGAATCCGAACCGAATCCTAGATGAAGCAATCCTTGAATGACCTTGAATGACTGCCTGCTCATCAACGTTTACCTGGAAAAATAAGCATTTAAGTAAAAATTTAAGGAGGCGTGAAGATAAAAATTTGGACAGAGAGTAGACATCATTTTTTAAAGAAGTATTAACACCATCAGTGCAAACGTCACTCTTCTCTCAGGAGAGTGAGAAACTGGATTTGGGGCTGTCTTAGTCGTACTTCTTTTTGCGTCACAGTTCTTCATGCTAGAAAAATTGCTCAGGCACTTTAAACTGAAAGAAAGGAAAATTCATTTCTCCTCGCTTCCTCACATATGCATGGAAGAGACTGGGTAACACTTTCTTGAATTTTCCTCAAAGTTTTTATTTTCCAGAAGGCAAGGTACCAGCAGACAAGACGGAAAGGGAAAAGGGGGCTCATTAAATACAACAGAAAAACTTGGGAAGAGAAGTTCAAGTTCCACATTGACTTCTGTCTCCTTTCCTCCAGTTCTCTTACCTAGAAGTGTGGAACGTGCAATAGCTCTGACGAAAAAGCATGCCACAACGCCTTCAAGTCAGAATACAGCAACAAAGTCCAAATGAGCATTCAAATAAAAGGGACGGTGGGCATCTTTCTGTATGTCTGTGCGCACGTGTGTCACACATCACTGTTTTTTTTTTTTATCAACACCTAAAACATTACCAAATGAACTTCCTGTAAGTCTTCTCTACTCTGTTTTCCCAAAGTCTGTAAATTTTTTTTTTATTGAGGTAGAGCTGATTTCCAGTGTTATGTTAGTTTCAGGTGTACAACAAAGAGTCAAAAATTTTACAGATTATACTCCGTGTATAGTTATTATAAAATATTGGCTATCTTCTCTGTGCTGTACAATATATCCTTGTAGCTTATTTATTTTATACCTAGGAGTATAATCCCCTACCCCTATCTTGCCCCTCCCCACTCTCCCCCCCACCACTGGTAACCACTAGTTTGTTCTATCTATGAGTCTCTTTTTTGTTATACCCACTAGTTTGTTGTATTTTTTTAATTCCATATATAAGTGATAACATACAATGTCTTTTCTCTGACTTATTTCAATAAGCATAATACCCTCCAGGTCCATCCACATTGTTGCAAAAATAGCAAAATTTCATTCTTTTTTATGGCTGAGTAGTATTCCATTGTATATATTGATATCTTCTTTATCCATTCCTCTGTTGATGGACACTTAGGTTGCTTCTGTATCTTGGCTGCTGTAAATAGTGCTGCAACAAACACTGGGATGTAGGTATCTTTTCAAATTTGCATGTTTGTTTTCTTCAGATATATACCCAGGAGTGGAAATGCTGGATCATGTGGTAGCTCTATGTTTAGGTTTTTGAGGAACCTCCATATTGTTTTCCACAGTGGCTGCACCAGTTTACATTCCCACCAACAGTGCAAGAGGGTCCCCTTTCCTCCGCATCCTTGCCTACGTTTGTTATTTGTAGACTTTCAGATGATAGCCACTCTTAACAGGTGTGAAGTAATATCTCATTGAGGTTTTGATTTGCATTTCTCTGATGATGAACAATGTTGAGCATCTTTTCACGTGCCTGTTGGCCATCAGTGTGTCTTCTTTGAAAAAGTGTCTATTTAGGTCCACCACCCATTTTTAAATTAGGGTCTTTTTTTGTTTTGTTTTGTTTTGTTTTGTTTGTTTGTTTTTTGTGGTATGCGGGCCTCTCACTGCTGTGGCCTCTCCCGCTGCGGAGCACAGGCTCCGGACGCGCAGGCTCAGCGGCCATGGCTCACGGGCCCAGCCGCTCCGTGGCATGTGGGATCTTCCCGGACCGGGGCACGAACCCGCGTCTCCTGCATTGGCAGGTGGACTCTCCACCACTATGCCACCAGGGAAGCCCATGTTTTTTGGGTTTTTTTGTTTTTGTTTTTGGGGGTCTTTTTTATATTGAATTGTATGAGTTGTATTTTGGATATTAAGCCCTTAGCAGTCATATCATGTGCAAATATTTTCTCCCATTCAGTAGGTTGTCATCATTTTGTTGATGGTTTTCTTTGCTATGCAAAACCTTTTAAGTTTAATTAGGTGCCATTTATTTTTGCTTTTGTTTCCTTTGCCTTAGGAAACAGATTCAAAAAAGTATTTCTAAGATTTATGTCAAAGAGTGTTCTGCCCATGTTTTCTTCAGGGAGTTTTATGGTTTTTGATCTTACCTTTAGGTCTTTAATCCATTTTGAGTTTATTTTTGTGTATGGTGTTAGGGAGTGTTCTAATATCATTCTTTTACATGTAGCCGTCCAGTTTTCCCAGCATCACTTATTGAAGAGGCTGTCTTTTCTCCATTGTATAGCCTTGCCTCCTTTGTCGTAGATTAGTTGTCAAAGTCCATAATTTCTTATGACCCAGATCAGCCATGACACTTATCTCCTGACATGAAAAAAAAAATTTTTTTTTTTTTTTTTTGGCCGTGTTGGGTCTTCGTTGCTGCGCAGGACTTTCTCTAGGTGCAGCCAGCAGGGGCTGCTCTTCATTGTGGTGCGTGGGCTTCTCATTGTGGTGGCTTCTGTTGTTGCGGAGCGTGGGCTCTAGGCACGTGGGCTCTAGAGCACGGGCTCAGTAGTTGTGGCGTACGGGCTTAGGTGCTCCGCGGCATGTGGGATCTTCCCGGACCAGGGCTCGAACCTGTGTCCCGTGCACTGGCAGGCAGATTCTTAACCACTGCGCCACCAGGGAAGCCCCTGATGTGAAAAACTAACGCTACCATTATTGTACTGCAGTAATAACACAGCACTCATTTCCAGAACATTATGCCACATTTTACCAGTAGATAAATAATCATCCCTTAGGTGTTATAACCATTATTTCCTGGGTGGCACTCTTGGAATCTTTCTGATAAATCTTCCCAAGAATATTTATCACCTGCTTCCAGGAGAAACACTTCTCTTAGGGGACTTTCTCTTCTTTATAATTTCTAAGTAACTGCAATAGAAAAATTCTCAGTCTTTATTTATAAGGGCAGAGTTTTGTGTAACACTGATTATCTATGGTATGGTAACACCTATGTCAGCAACTATGGCCTATTTTAAAAGGTTTTCTACACATACTTCTGATTTTATGATTAATTTAATGCCATCTCCTTTATCATAGGATTCTACTCTCTCTGAATATCATTGTCTCCTGTAAGTTATACTATTGAATCTTTCTTTCAAAGGGTTTTTTTCTTTTAAGGTAAGAAATAGATTTATTTAAATTTATTTATTTTTTTATTTTGGGGCTGTGCTGGGTCTTTGTTGCTGCACGTGGGCTTTCTCTAGTTGTGGTGAGAGGGGGCTACTCTGCTGCAGTGCACGCACTTCTCATTGCAGTGGCTTCTCTTGATGCGGAGCACGGGCTCTAGGTACATGGGCTTCAACAGTTGTGGCATGTGGGCTCAGTAGTTGTGGCTCGTGGGCTCTAGAGCTCAGGCTCAGTAGTTGTGGCGCATGGGCTTAGTTGCTCCACGGCATGTGGGATCTTCCTGGAGCAGAGATCAAACCCATGTCCCCTGCGTAGGCAGGTGGATTCTTAACCACTGTGCCATCAGGGAAGTCCCTAAGTGGATTTATTTAGAGAGAAACATGCTCCACAGACAGAGTGTGGGCCATCTCAGAAGGCGAGAGCGGCCTTGGGACAAACACACTCCACAGACAAGATGTGGGTCATCTCAGAAGGTGAGAAAGGCCCAAAGGGCTTTTAATAATAGTTAAAATTTAAAGGAAGTTGCCACCTAACTACGTGAGAAGAGGATAAGAAAGTGATGGTGGCACGCAGAACAATTCTGTTGTCAGAAAAGGTTGCCGTTGGAATCTAAATTCTGATTTTTCTATTGTTATTTTCTATTGTTATTTCCCTTCCTCTGAAATAATATTAGGATCAGCAGATAAAGTCTGTTAAACATATGCACTATTTTGTATTTGTGTTTGTATAAGATAAATTGGGGGATTTGTTTCAGTATTTCAGAGAAGACTTCAAGGGCAAACAGGAAAAGCAACTGAAAAGAGGTAACTCAAACACTAGGTAAGGATTTTAAGGTTTTTTAGGATGGTGAGAGGAGGAAAGAAATAAAACAGATCATGGTAAATATTTTATACCATCAAAAAGAAAACAAAGATGAGAGGGTAAGTGTGATTAATCAAAGCACACCTGAAGCATTCTAGCTTCCTAGTTGTCTTCAAGTGGGAAACAATACTACTACACAAACCTGAAGATTAGGACTTCCCTGGTGGTGCAGTGGTTAAGAATCTGCCTGCCAATGCAGGGGACACAGGTTCGAGCCCTGGTCTGGGAAGATCCCACATGCCGCAGGACAACTAAGCCCGTGCACCACAACTACTGAGCCCATGCACCACAACTACCGAAGCCCATGTGCCTAGAGCTCGTGCTCCACAACGAGAAGCCACAGTAATGAGAAGCTCTCACACTGCAATGAAGAGTAGCCCCTGCTCGCCGCAACTAGAGTGAAAACTGAAGATTAGTGACCTGCTTTACTTGGGACTTCCCTGCAAGTCCAGTGGTTAAGACATCACCTTCTAATGCAGGGGATGAGGGTTCGATCCCTGGTCAGGGAGCTAAGATCCCACATGCCTCTCAGCCAAAATACCAAAACATAAAAACAGAAGCAATACTGTAACAAATTCAATAAAGACTTTAAAAATGGTCTGCATCAAAAAATCTTAAAAAAAAAAAAAAAGAATTCTTGAGGTATAAACTACTGTGTATAAAATAAATAAGCTACAAGGCTGCATTGTACAGCACAGGGAATATAGCCAATATTTTATAATAACTATAAATGGAATATAACTTAAAACTGTGAATCACTAAGTTGTACACATGAAACGCATGTAATACTGTACATCAACTATACCTCCATAAAATTAATTTTTTAAAAGTATGTGTTCTGTAAAAAATTATTATCTAATGTAAGATTCTGAATGAATAACATTAAATACACATACAAAACCACTTTATTTTCTATATATGATCATGATGGCAGGGACTCACATTACATATAAGGAAGTTGTTCTCACACATATATATTCAATATGTACAAATAAAACCTACTAAAAGCTTAGTTCTATAAGCATTATAATATTTCATAATTCCCAAACACAATAAATAGGCACCAATGCCTTCCAAATATAAAGGGAGGTCATCTGTGGCACGCTGAAAGGGCAGGGAGTCACATGAATAGATCCTGGGGGTGGCCACGCCTCTTATTAAACCCAGGTTTCGAGAGTTAGAAAGGCCCCAGAGTAGATGGATGACCTTTAAGGTCACTTCCAATACTGTAACGCTATGAGAGTGGAAACTACTTACCCGGAAACTGCATCAACACGAGGTTAATACAAAAGCGGTAGCTACAGCTACCTGTATAGTCCCTACCCTAAGAAACTGCTGGACAGTACAATTCAACCTGTGACCTATTAATCCCTGACAGTCTGATGTAAATGACTAAGAGTATGTGCTTAACAGGCAAAATCCAATGCAGTCTAAATACATATTGCTTTGCTTTCCAGGCTAATCAATAATGTGGCTAGAGAATAAAAATATGACCTGATCCATTCTGCTGAAAACACTGAGCTTGGTCAGCACTCTCTTTGAAAAGCCATCAGAATGAGCTACCCAGAATTGTCAGTACTTCTGTTCTTCCTTCTGTCCTTCTAAGGAAATCATTCTAGTTTTAAAGTAAAACACAATTTTTTAATGCAAACTGAAAAATATTATCACCAAAACACTGTTAACCTCATAAAGAGATGTTATAGATCTTATTATGCAAGCATGACAAGAAGAAAACCTCTACACTGTGTATTTGTTTATGTAAACATCATGGATTGTGTGCAATACTTTCACTTAGCCATAGATGAATACACTTTACATACATAAACACATATTAAAAGAGTTTTGCAAACAATACTGCACATAACGAAAAACAATAAACAGATTCCAGTAACCATTCTTTTACTCATTCACTAAATATTTACTGAGGGATTATCCTAATGCCAGGCATTAGGGACAAACTAGGAGGCAAAATCAGAAATGATCCCTGCCTTCAGGAATCTCAAAATCAATTGAAAATACCAATCCAAATCTTGAAAAATTGCTAATTGAGAAACTGCAAACTGCAAATCAACAAACAAAACTGCAAAACCTAATTAAGAAACAGCAGTGATTAATCACATTACCAGAATCTTCTTTCCAAATGATTATTCCACCTTTGTAGTTAATCGTTCTTGACTAATTTCCCTCACAACCCACACACATCCAAGGCTGGACCACTTAGCACCTCCATCACTAATGAAGTAGTCCAAGGCACTACAGTCTCTCATCTGATCTCTTAAAGACGTCCACATCATAATCCCCCAAATCCGTAAGTATTCTACTTTACATGGCAAAAAAAAAAGACTTTGTGGTTGTGACTAAATGAAGAACCTTGAGATGGAGAGATTATCCTGGATTATCTGAGTGGACTCAATGTAATCACAAGTGTCTTTATAAGACAGAGACAAGAATGGCAGAAGTGAGAGAGACAGAGATTTGAAGATGCTATAATGCTGGCTTTGAAGATGAAGAGGCCAGAAACCAAGGGATGCAGGTGGCCTCCAGAAGCTGGAAAAGTCAAGGAAATGGAGGCTCCCCTAGCACCCCTAAAAGGAACACAGCTCGACTGACAACTCGATGTTAGCCTAGTGAGATTTCTGACCTACAGACCTATAAGATGATAAAAGTGTACTCTTTATTTTTTATTGTTTAATTTTTTGGCCGTGCCACATGGCATGTGGCATCCTAGTTCCTCAACCAGAAATCGAACCCGTGCCCCCTGCATTTGAGTTGCAGAGTTCTAACCACTGGACCGCCAGGGAAGTCCCTTTGTACTCTTTTAAGCCAGTAAATTTGCTGTAATTTGTTATAACAGCAACAGGAAAATGAATACAACCTCCTAACCGTCCACACTTTTTCCCTTCTTCCTTTTTGTCTCAAATAATCCTTTTTCTTTTTTTCCTTTGGCCATGCTGCACAGGCTTGCGGGATCTTAGTTCCCTCACTAGGGATCGAACCCAGGCCAAGGCAGAGAAAGCTCTGAGTCCTAACCACTGGACCACCAAGGAATTCCCCAAGTGATTCTTCTTCTGCTCAACATTGTCCCATGGTTTCCGATCTCAGAAAGTTTGAAAACCCGAAGTCCATAAGAACGTTCGTCTCTTTGACGTCACGGGCCAGTTTCCCCTATGCCTCTTTGCTGGTCCTGTATTAACGCAGGCACGCTCCAGCCCTGGCGCTGTTCTCTGTGACTGAAATCAGTCCCCACACCTCCAACGTCTTTTCTCAAATGCCACTTCTCAACACTTACCTGAATATCCCATGAAAATTTCCACCCCTGCCCCAACACGCCCTACCTGTCCCCTCCCCTTAATATTTGTCCTTAACACTTATCACAGAGCATAATATACATTTTATGTCTCTTGTTCTTTTCCAAGAAGCTAGAATTGCTGCGACGACCACGGCTACCATCCCTGCAGCTGAGCACATGAGGCCCTTCAGAAATATTTGTTGAATGAATCAATGCACCCGTGAGGGCTTTTACAACGGTAAAGCTGCAATTAAAAAAACAAACAAACAAAGGATATTAGGAAATGGGGTAAAAAAAATAACCAAACCCGCTTATTTAGAAGAGTCTCTTAAACCTTTGCCACATTTAAACTTAGAATTTGTAAGAGAATTAAACCACAGGATTTATCTAAAATGAAAATATTCTGGAAATGTAAAAAAGCTAGTAAATAAACTGTCAATAAAGAACGCAACACAAAACGCCTGCATTTTCTCGGCTTTTTTCCCCAGAACACTCGCACCTGACGACCAGATTTTGGCATATAAATATTTCGCCTTCCTAAAAAGACCGTAGTCCTGACGTAGCAAATCTGGGACCAGATCTGCACGTAGGGAAGGCATGGACCTGGGAAGGTGAGGACCCGCCTGCAAACCCCCTCCCCTCCCCCCCATCCTTTTGGTGCAAAATTCCTCGGAGCGGGGCCTGCAGCCCCAATTGCTCCGGGGGGGACAGACGCGGCTCCCACCGCCAAGCCCCCGCACCTCGAGCGCCCCACCTGACGGCTGGGGCAGCGCCGCCGGGGCCCCCAGTTTCTGCGCGCGTCCGGGGAAAGTGGGGAGTCCGCAGCGGCCCCCCCCCAAGGTGAGGCGCCCGCAGCGCAAAGCGGCCCCGCCGAACGCTCCCGACAGACCAGCAAGCCCTGCAGGCCCACAGGAGAGCAGCGCGCGGGCTGCGGCCCCGGGAGCCCCGCCCCCAACTTGCCTCCTCACGGCGGCGGGATGTCGGGACGCTCTCCAGCCCAGGCCTTGCCGCGGACGGTCGCCGCCGGCTCGCCTCTACGTCTCAGGCTGGAATCCCGGGGAGCGGGGGACGGGACCCTAGGGTAGGTTGCACCTAAACCCGGCCTAACTCCGCCCAGCGGGCTCTCTGCCGGAACTACATGACCCATGAGGCTCTGCGTGGCCGCCGCTTTCCACCGGAAGGAGGCTCGCAGAGGCGGGGAAGGAGCGCGAATGGGATTGTGGGAGAAAGGGTCCTTCCTTTCCGTTTGGCGGCAGCCATCAGGTAGGTGGTGGTGGGTTATTGGCTATTCTATCCGCCTTGGATCTCTCTTCATCTCCGCCATCCAGGCTCGGGGACCCTGCGACCTCGGAGCTCCTCCTGTCTCCTGTGCGGCGTGGGTTCGGTCGGGATGCGGGGCAGCGCGGGCGTGGAGAGGCGGCCCCCCGGAGCGGGGTGGGGGGAATGCTGTGATGGCGCGAATCCGAGCTGGGGCCAGAGCGTGGAGGAGAGGGAGGCGTGGGGTCTGAGGGACGGGCGGCCGGGCCTGGGGCGTCCGAAAGCGAAGCCGGGGGGTTGGGGGGAGGGAGAGCTTTTCTTCGAGGAGTAAGCCTTGGCGGTGGCGGCGGCACCTTCCTCTTGGGGGTCCCGGCAAGGCCTCTGCAGGCCGGGCCTGGGGCGCCGCCCGCCTCGGTCCCCCGCCCCCGGGGGCCCAGCTCGGTTCCTTCGTCCGGCAGCAGCGTGCGGGGTGCCGGGCTGGGCCGGCTGCGCCCCGCGTTCGTGCAGAGCTGTTTTTTCATCATCGGGGCTTTCCTTGTGGTCGGTGGGGACTCGGGCGGGCGGACGGGGGCTTGTCGTTACACGTGGAAGGATGATGTGTTTCTTATACCTGGCTTACGTCCAAGGTGAGCCGAGATGGGCGCTTACAAGTACATCCAGGAGCTGTGGAGGAAGAAGCAGTCGGACGTGATGCGTTTTTTGCTCAGGGTGCGCTGCTGGCAGTACCGCCAGCTCTCGGCGCTGCACCGGGCCCCGCGCCCCACCCGGCCCGATAAGGCGCGCAGGCTGGGCTACAAGGCCAAGCAAGGTAAGCGGGCCCTGAGCGCAAGCCGGGAGGAGATGGTGCCGCCCCCCGCCCCCCGGGAAAAGCCGGGGAGCCATCCCCCTCTCCCAGGGCCTCGGCAGAAACCGGCTGCTGGCCTGAGATAACAGTCGGTGTCGGCGCGTTAGAAACAAGGCACTGAGTCCTTCGCGCCTTTCTGTGGCCCTTTTCTCTGAACAGGTTATGTGATATATCGGGTTCGCGTGCGCCGCGGTGGCCGCAAACGCCCGGTCCCTAAGGGCGCCACCTACGGCAAGCCCGTCCATCATGGCGTCAACCAGCTCAAGTTTGCCCGGAGCCTTCAGTCTGTTGCCGAGGTAAGTGGGTTTCGAGTAGCGCTTGCGTTGGCCGCCTCCCGCAGGGGGAGGAGGAGGAGGATTTGGGCACCTTTCCTCGTGGTTCGTTTGTACCCAGGTGAGCCCTGTTGCGTTTAAAATGGGGCTGGGTGATTTTGTTTGTTTGTTTTTGACTAATCCCAGCGAGGAGTTGGTATCGGACTTGGTCAGTTTTTGTTGGGAACCTATCTTTGCTCACGAAGAGGAAAGTGCTTTATGATCAGCGTGCATCCGTGGAGCCTACGCTTTTAAAGGGCAGTGAAGAGCACGTCTCCCCAGGTGTTAGGGAAGCTGTGTTTGTTCGTACCACTGATTTCCTGTGCTCGGTAGGAAACTGTCTTTCTCGGCTAGTCAGTTAAGCTGTGCTCTGTTGTAGAGGTTGGCATACAAGGGCCTCTTGCCCTCCACGAACTAAAAAGGTTTTGTGTTTCAAAGAAAAGGCAAGACCATTCGAAAGAGACTCGTGGCCTTCACAGTTCTCTGTAAGAGTTTGCTAACCCTTCTGTTGTGCTAGAAAAATGCATGGTTCCGGTTTGGTTAGCCAGATAGTAGCACTCATGTTTTACTTGGGAAGGAGGCAGTAAGAGAGACCGGTTTCAGATCTAAGCATGTCTGTGGGCTTTGTTTTATAGTAAGTTTCTGCCTTATCATACTTAGGGTCCCAGCGTCTGGGGAGCAAATCAGCCTAAGGATATTTATGTGTGTTATGGTAGTATGTACGGCTACCTTATCATAATGGTCCCTGCCTCTGGGGAGAATTCTTGCCGCCTTATAGGCTACTGGGGTGTGTGGGATGCTGACCTTGGGCCTTTGTTTCCTGTTCTAGGAGCGAGCGGGACGCCACTGTGGGGCCCTGAGGGTCCTGAATTCCTACTGGGTGGGTGAAGATTCTACGTACAAATTTTTTGAGGTTATTCTCATGGATCCCTTCCATAAAGCTATCAGAAGAAATCCTGACACCCAGTGGATCACCAAACCAGTCCACAAGCACAGGGAGATGCGGGGGCTGACGTCCGCAGGCAGGAAGAGCCGCGGCCTCGGCAAGGGCCACAAGTTCCACCACACGATCGGTGGTTCTCGCCGCGCAGCCTGGAGAAGGCGCAATACTCTCCAGCTCCACCGCTACCGCTAATATAAGGAATGTTTGTAAAATCCTTACCTAATAAACAGTTTAGGACACCCACGTCTGCTTAAAAGTGTTTTTTAATCTGTCTGTTAAAACTAGTTGTCTGCAGGTTGCTTCATTGAATGCATTGTCAAATTCTGAAAGTTAAAGTGCAATAATGTTTGAAGATTTTAAGTGATGGTGTGTCTTGTTTCTAAGAAGGGAAATGCCTTTGTGTTTGCTTTATTAGGCAGTTGATATGTCTGTGTTTAAAATGCTGTCTGGTAACAATAGGTGTAAAATTCTGGAAAAGAGCGCAGAAACTAGCCATGTAGATTTGTTGGTGCATGTGATGAAACCTACAGCTTTATTGGGGTGAGGCAACGCTCTGCTGGTTTACTCTGAAGTGGCTGTTTTATGGAGTTTGGCAAGGACAAACTTTAAATTGGGTTTTCCTTGGAAATGTGAAGGATGTCGTGATCCTTTATCATGATCATAATGCCGAAAAATAAAGTTGACTAGGGCCCACGTTTTTAGACTTAATCTGCTATTCCATATATGTAACTGCTGCTGCCAAAAGGCAGAAAGTAAAGGAATGCCCCCATTTTTTAAGAGAAATGAATAAACCTGTTGCAAGATGTTTCTCTTACAAATTGAAACAAATCCTGGTTAGCCTAAATTAAATTGCCTTGGCCTCGATGGCACCACTGAAGTTCCCATAAAAGGTGGGAGCTCCTGGTTCAGTCCCGTGACTCTGATCTGTAGAACACTTAACTTCATGCAAAATAGTCATGGTATTTATGCTAGTGTATACTGAAACGGATGGAAATTGAACATTGGGTAAATGGGGAGGGAGCTTTTAACCCTAAGGTTTGGAAGCTAGTGATGCTCGGATTGGGAAATTGGTGTTCATCATGTCCCTTTCAAGTGTGGGAGGACAGAAGGGGCTTGGATCAAAAATTTAAATGTTTTATTTGTAGTATTAGTTTGTGACCCATTATGAAACCGAAGCCACCTTGGGGCAAATAGAGTTGGTTTTATCTAAAAGTAACATTGCTAAGTCTAATCAGTGTTATCTTGGGTCAAGCCACTTTATCCATTCCCATAAGGCTACTAAGAAGACTCTGTGCAGTTGCTGTCAATACACGTTCAGTTGGTTTCCGATTTTATGTGTGGTCTACAGTTATTTTTCTCATCCCTGCTCAAACTACCCCCAAGAGCCTCACCATTCCACAAACGTGCCAGGCCACCCACCGGTTGTGGTCGGACGTACCACCACATGCGGCTGGCATCGTGACTTCCCCTGGATTAAGCTTCTGTTTCCCAGGGTGGAGGTGAGTGCTTAGGAAATATGGAAAAGGAGTTGCCCCAGTTCTTTCCAGTTCTTGGTTTGCTATCTTAATAGGTAGTTTAGTTTGGAAATCTAATTGCTGGATTTCTTGCAAACCAATTTTCCTTGTATTTTCTTCAAGGGTCTTTTAAAAGGCCCACTTAAATGATTTCCAGAAAACATGTAGCAGGCTCACAAAAGCTTCTGAGACCCAGATTCCTTCCTACTCAAAAAATCTTAAACCATATTACTTTGTGTGTAGAAGTGGTTCAACTATATATGA
>RJWK010042324.1:0-19207 GCA_004363435.1 Platanista minor
CCCCCCCCCCCACTTCTTGTGGATATGGTTTGCCTGCCACAGGGCATCTGTCTTAAGTGGGTGAGGCACTTCAAGATCTTATAACCTTCCTGGGGCCGAAATGATTGGCAGTGCTGAAGGTGGATCATACCTCCATTACTCATTAGAGGTGGGTTCAAAAGACATGCCTCTTTAGTAATTAACCAGCAAGCTGGCCTACTCGCGGGACAAAGATTGCTCATTGCTACTTTACAAGCACTGCATAAACGTTTTGTTATGATTATGTGAAATTTCCTTCTGAAAAGATTCACAAGCTCTTGTGACTTGATCAAAAAAGTTAACATGTAATTTAACAGGTAATTCCATCTTTTTTTCCTGCGAGATGGGAAAAAAATCATTACACGATTGTCAGTAGGCCTTTTGCTTTTAATGGGGAATTTGACCAAGGACCCCCTGGAACATACAGTTGCTTAAACTTTTCTTCAGGATGTCTCTAATAGCTAGAGTTTGGGGATTAATGTTTAGATCTCAATCATTCCTTCTCATTGTCTGAGATTATAGTCATCAAGGATTAACACTCTTGGGATTGCAGTTATGCCCTATTGTGGGATCTCCCAGGAACAATTCTACTAATATCACTTTTCATCTTCTAGGTGCAAATTCAGGAAACAGTCAGGGAGCAAATCTCTCTCAGCCGAATGCCAGCTTTCTCAGAGCCTACTGGGGAGGAGTCCGCATTTACTATGACCACAATAGATTCCTTCTCCAATTTAGGAGGGATCAACAAGAAAAATGCATCATTGCCCCAACACCTGGAGGTAGAAAGGTGTACCCAAGGCCCACGGCACGAAGAAAACCAAGATGGAGAAGACAGCACACCTGGATGTCCCTGGGGAGACCTAGGGTGTGAGCTGAGCATCCCAGAAGCCAGTAGTGAAAATATGGCCCCCTGTGAGCCGTCGGCACGTCTCCCCCAGGAGAACAGCGCTGACCCCGGGCAGCCCCGGGCTCCCTCTCTTACTTCCCCTGAATTTGTACATACCATCCCCACCTTGGAAACTGCGTGTGCTGGGCCAAGAGACAGAGTAACAGCATGGGTGCTAGGCCATCCTGAAGCAGGTGACCAAGAAGCGTGTGATACTGTGAGCTCTCCTGTTGGAGCCCCAGCTGGTAAATATTTGCCTCAAGAAATTTGCTCCGTGGACTTCGAGCTGGCAGGTCAAAGCAAAGTAACTGATTTGTGTTCTTCTGATGTCAAGGCATTGGATGTTCTTTCTCAAACACAAGCTTCTGAGCCTCCACAGTCTACATACGGAAGCAGCAATGAGAGAACCTCTGCCGTGTTCCCTCTTTTTATCAGTACTCTCACCTGGAACATTTCACAGAAAGCCAGTAAAGGTGCCGCTGGGGAAACTCTCTCCAAGGTGGAGGGTTCCACCCCCATGTTGGCCTCCTTGGTAAAGGCTGGTCAGGAGAGGCTGAGCCCCAGTCACTCAGGTGGGCTCGAGGAAAGACAGCCTCTGTCTTCTGAGAATGACTCTTTGGAATGGTCTAAAGAAGGTGGCGATGAGAGCTCTAGCTCCAGTGCCCTGGTCACTGCAGACACACCAGCCAGTCATAGTTCAACAGCGAAGTTTCCTCAGGAGAAGCCAACAACATTAATTGCTAATCTTGAGTGTTTTGAGGTGACTGGGGAGAGTGGGGACACATCCACTGTTACCATTGCCACCAAAGGCCACCCACCCAAATACCTCCCTGTTTCAGTTGCTGGGAACAGCCATGTAGGTGGCCCTGATGAGAGCTCACCTTGGGCTCCAGATGACAATATTTCTCAACTTCCTTCCAATGCTCAGTTGGGTCATATTTTAAATGGTTCTACAACTGAATCTTCAAAAGGGCTAGCGTGCGTGGCTCCCAGCGGACCAGGAATCCACGTGCACGTTCCTCAGCTCCCAGAGGGAGAGGATTTCTGTAGCAATTCCCCTCTTCAGATTGATAACCAGTCCGGAGAGAAGAGCCAGACCGTGGACAGAGCAGACACTAGGAGCCTTGAAGAGAATTTCCAAGAAAAAGGAAGTGAAACAACACAGAGGGTCCAGCAGGGTTCTCTTGATGAAAATTTCCAAGAAAGCTTGCCCATGACGTCTGCTGTACAAGGGGAAATAAGCCTGGTACTCTTGGACCACTCATCGGCCAACTCCAGGGAGGGAAGAGAACAGAGCTCGGGCTTGGGAACTCGTGTGCCCGTGGTGGCTGAATCTATAATGGAAGATGATAGTCAGGCTCTGAGTAATGTTCCTTCTCTCCCTAATACCCTTCTGGGGGAGTCTAAAGAGAGTGGTCCAGGATATTGGGAAGCAGGTAAAGAGCTGAAGATTATAACTCTAGAGGCTTCCATTTCAGAAACCTGGCCACTGAGACAACTGACAGATTCTAAGTGCAGGGAGTCAGAACCTAGTCTCATCCCTGGTAGGGTCTGGGCTGTATCTGACGTTCTAAAGGCTGATGCTGCCGTGCCTGAACTGGACCCCTCTGAGACAGCATCAGCCTGTAGTCCTCAGGCTGAGTCTGGCTCAGCAATTGCTTATAACAGAGAAATCCATAAAGGTGAAGACCTAGCTGGCCATGCAAACTGGAGTTGTCTTTCCTCCCAGTGTTTGAGCCAACCCAGACTCCTGGAGTCCTCTGTGGACCCTGTAGATGAAAAAGAATTATGTGTCACAGACTTGCTATCAGAGGCTTCCAGAACTGGAAGGAAGGAAACTGTTGACAGTGTAAGTCAAAACCAAGAGGAAAGCCAACTCAAGATGGACTGCCCTGCCTTCTTTAAACAGTTCCTGACCTGCCCTAAAATCTTAGAGTCCTCTGTAGATCCCACGGATGAAACAAGTGTGGAGTGGGCCAGGGTGGAAACACCAGAGCCTTCTGAATCCACACTGGGGGCCATCGGAGTGGAGAGTAAATTGAATGATGGAAACTTGGGCCAGAGAGTAGAAGGCCAACCATCCATCTTGCAAGTTCCGTGCCCCCAGCAAAGTGGGGAGGCCATTCCAAGAGAAAACAGCATCAGCCGAGACCAAGGGCCCAGTCGGGGAGAGGGAGCAAGACAAAGTCAACATGACGAAGCAAAGGGGGACGTACAGTCTGCCATTTTGCCTGTCCCGGGTCCTGTCCAAGGTGGGGAAACGATTCCAAGGGGACGCGGCAGAAGCCAAATACAAGAAGGCAGTGAGAGGCGCTTAGCGGAGTCTGAACAAAGTAAAAACAACAAAGCAGAATTAGTTTCCCCCACTTTACCTCTTTCTAGCGGTCTTGCAAGAATGACTTCCGCCTCTGGAGTTGATACTCACAGCTCCACAAGTCAGAGTCGTGACCTCCCTGAGAATGATTTAGGGGAGCCCAGAAACCATCAATGTGCGTTTTCTGACTCAAAGGAAAGGGGAGCTATTGAGAGTGAGTGTGGGAAACATGTGCCCCCTTCTAGTGGTCTCACTTGGGGGCCTCTTACTTCATCTCTTGAAGGAAGCATCACAGGCTTTTCAAGAAGCCACAGAATTGAGGAACATAAAATAGAGGAGCCCCCAGTTGGGGAAACCAAACCCACAAGCACATCTGGCTCCCCGGCAGCAACACTCATGTCCAGAGAATGTGCATCAGAGAAAGTTCCTAAGATGCTGCAGGACCCCTGCCAGCAGGGCTCCACCCTTGGCCGTGGGAAAATGTCAAGGGAGGAGAAGGTTGGCCCTGGGGAGGCCCAAGCTGGCTGCCTCCCCAGGGACCCTCCAGCAGTGACTGGGTCAGAGGAGGTCAAGGGGAAGCAAGCAACCCCAGGGAGTGGACATGTAGCTGAGGGAGTAAAGAAGAAAATTCTGTCCAGGGTGGCCACCCTGAGCCTGAGACTGGAAGAGAAAGAAAGCGCCAGAAAGAACTCAATCTTTCTTAAAAAGAGTCCTAAACTCGAAACATCGGTATCACGCACAGATGAGAAAAAAGACTCCAAAAGGCCGCCTTGCAAAAGCGAAGGGACAGGTGAGGCTGTGTTGCTTCCTATCATTGTTAAAGTTTGGGTTTGTTGACCTGATGTCAAGTTCGTGTGTCCTCCTGAGCCCTTGCAGTTAAGGTGCGTGTCCACTGGGGAGGCGTCGGATGCTACGGCTGTGACCAGTGGCTTGGCACGTAGGCCCTTGGGTCTCAAACTTGAGCGGCCTCAGGATCCCCTAGAGGGCTTGTTAAGACAGGTTGCTGGGCACAACCCCAGAGTGCCTGATTCCGGAGAAAGTGCATTTCTAACGAGTTCTTGGGTGATGTGCTGGGAGGACCACTGATATAGGCTGCCTTTGTAGGTATGCTTAACTGAGGGAGCGTGATTACTGCGCCTTTCTGTTTAATTATCCTTCAAAAAAAATTTTAAGAGAAACAGAAGCTAATTAGTGTAATTAAATAGACCACATGCTAAACAGGATTTAGAGAAAAACATTTAGGTACAGTCCAGCAGTCTCCTTTTAATCCTTTTTTTTTTTTTTTTTTTTTTTTTTTCATTTGAAGTGGCTGATTGGATGTTGGGTTTTCTTCCAAATTTGAGTATAAAGTTTCTTTGCAACTTGCCCTCCCCTTTGAGCCGGAAGTCCCCCCGGGTCTCTGTTCCAGGTTTCAGACCACTTGAGGCTCAGAGCCCCGGTAACTGCAGTCAGTTCTGCTTCGCCTGGGGATCCGAGTTAATGCCAAACTCCATCCCATCACCCAGATTTCAGCCTCTTCTTCCTGAGCTCTTTCCCTTCCCATGAAACCTGGCAGAAGTCAGAAGAGATTGCAGCCAGGTAACGTGCCTGCCTGAGCTGGAGCCGAACGCTGCGGCCCTCCCTAACCCCGGGGGAGAGACTTTGCCTCTTACCTGAGTGCTTACCGTGTTCCCAGACCTCAGCAAACGGGCCCACAGCCCCTGCTGCTGAAAAGATCAAACACAAAACTGCTTTCCGAGTTTTGAAGCATATTTAGAGAGAATGAAACCATGTTTTCAAGAGATCTCAAGTGGTTTCAGCCCAGAGGAAAAAAATCTTATTTGGAATTCTTGTCTGTTTCCGTGGGAGAAAGGACCATCCAGGTGCTGTTGGAGGATTTGATCTCGCGAGCTGCTCAGCCTCCCCAGGCATGAAAGGATGCAGCCACAGGGAGCACAGCCTTCTGGGGGTGGGATGGGTAGGAGTTAGGAGTGTGTGTGTGTGTGTGTGTGTGTGTGTGTGTGTGTGTGTGTTGGGATGTTAGGGATGACTTGGATAACTCTGAAAGAAATAGAACAAACATGAGTAAACTTTTTTCCCACATTCAAAGCTTAGTACAACCAAAGCTTTATAGTCACAGGGGACTTCTCTATCTTTACCGTCAACACTTGGCCAGAATATACACCGCAGATAAACCTAGCTTCCCTCTCGAGCCTCATTTTAGCTCCCTCTGTTTTAGATTTTTTTTCCCCCTCCATCGCACACAGACAGGTGTCCTTTCCCAAAGCCCTGAGGCCTCCTGACCAAGCCAGCTTCCTATCCTAGACCCTCATTTAGTTCTGCCCATTTTATGCCTTTCCCTGAATTTCCCTCCCCCAATTTTGTCTTCAGAACTTACAACGGGTTGTGGACAGGGTTGGCAGCCTTAGGAACACTTAGGTATCAGCAAATCACCCAGGAAGGGCCCTTGAGGAAATATGTCCCAGGTGGGGCAGTGGGCTTGGTCAAGACTCTGGAGCACAAGCTTGACACCGTGGGCCAGAGCACCTAGCACCGGTAGCTAGGTAGGGCCACGTGAAGTGAAATGAGTTTTGCCGTCAGTAAGGACTTGGTATATTTAATCTTTCTCCCATAATATTGTTAGTACCCTGAGCTACTCTCTAATGCAAGAATTTGTTACCCAAGCGCCCCATTATTACTTCCTGGGAAGGAAATAAGATTTTAAATACGCCCTGTTATCCAAGCCAAGTCTGTTGCCAAGAGATGGGAGGCGCATGTAACACGTTAACGATTTCACAGTAGTGGAATCTGAGGCAGCAGAGCAAACAAAGCATCGGTGTTGATGGCTTTTGGCTTGGCTGTGGATTCTACAACATTTTGTTACCAAAGCTGTGTAATTATGAAACTCAGTGTGAAATGGACCGACACCACGTTTCCAGTAACCTCTACGTGCCAAATTATTCTGACCACCTGGCTGTGTTAGTCATCCTCCTCTTGTCTAGGCTGCCGCCCAGTGGCTGCCCTGAGTAATTACACATTTACCAGGTGTGCCACCCTCTGGTCCCTGATTTGAAAAGAGCTCAGCCTAACCCCTGGGAATTGTGTATTGCTCCTCTTTCATTCAAGTAGATAGTTCTCTTTCGCTAATGAAATTGATATCCTAATGGTTTGCAGTGATGTCCGATATCTTTCCGCAAAGATAACTGTGATCAAGGGGAAAGATGGATGAATATTCTTCAGCAAATAACTTATTGTTGTTGCCTTTTACACCTGGGGGCTTAGCCACATTACTTGGCTAGTCCAGATTTTATTCTACTTCCTAACCCCCAGCTTTAATTTTGACCTGGATCATCTAAAAGCATCTTTATTTGGCCCAGATCCTATAGACAGTATCTACAACCCCCATCCCTCCCATCACTTTTTTAAAAGTTTCAAGCTCTGTTTCACTTTGTGCATTGCAGACCTCACTCAGGAATTTTAAGTAATGAAAAGTGGGCGTTTTCTATTACTGACTTGTTCATTTCCTACCTGTTTAGGAAAGTGCCATCTCCCCTCAGACACCAGATTTCCTCATCCACCAAATGGAGGGTAATAATTATTATCCCCGTCTCTTGGGTTTGTAGTGAGAATTAAATGTGATAAAATGGGAAAGTCTCTTTGCCCACCCTAAAGCTCTTTGCAATTCTTATAAGGACACTGACCTACAAGTTTCTTGTTTCCAGCTCCGGTATTACTGAAAAAGATCCAGGCTGAGATGTTCCCTGACCACTCTGGAAATGTAAAATTAAGCTGCCAGTTTGCAGAGATTCATGAAGACTCTACTATCTGGTGGATGAAAGATTCAAAGTCGATAGCCCAAGTGCAGAGAAGGTGCGTGCGATATACAACCCCCCCCCCCAGCTACTTTTCACAGTTGCTTGTTTATTTCACAACACGGTTCTAAAGGAAAATAGTAACTTATAGGAAGTAAAAGGAAGATTGAAGCAGAAACTCCACACCCAAAGTAACCAAGAAGAGTAAGTAGCAAAAGGACAGATACCTGGACAGGGAGGATGGTGAAGTGTTCTTGCCTTGCCTTGGCTACCATCACGTTTGGTGGCCTTAGGAAGGCACAAACCTTTCATTACATTTTTTTTTAAATCAGGGCAACCTGTCCAGTCATCTTCTAGTCTGAGATCCTGTGGTCCCAAGATTAAAGAGCTCTCTTTTATATGCGCGTGCATTTTGCTGTTCTTATAAATTCCCATTAACCTAACAAAAAGCTAAGAAGGTAAATCAAAAGGAAAAAGCAATCCGTGAGGTTACAGAAAAGTGGCATCTACCCAGGGTGGTAAGCTGCCATCTCCAAGATGGGAAAACCAGTTTATATCTGGGGCCACAGGTTAGAGGAGATGAATAGGACGAGGGGAGAGCTGAGAGGGAGCATCATTGCCAAGAGTACCCCGTGTGGAATGAACCTTCCTAAAGAGGCTTTCCAGCAACAAACTTGCTAACTTGCTCGAGTTAGCTGGTGAATCAAGCTTCGTCTTTTGCACCTGAGGAGGTGTGACTCATTCTAGAAACAGATCCCCTGGTTCGATGGAAACCAGCCTAACTCAAACAATTCTCAGAAGCTCCTTTCTGCCAAAGGAGGTCCTAGTTCCGCTTCCTGAGTCACGGGAGGTGTTCTTAACCCACTAATCTTATCACAAATAGGCTGAAAAAGTGAGAGAAATCAGTTTTCTGTAAAATTAAGCCAAATGTCTGCTTGGAACACATCTGGAAATTGTTCTAAATGCAACTATGGAAGACTTGAGCTATAGTTTCATTTCTGTAACATCACTCCAGAAAAATCCAACTGGACTATGATTGTAATAAAGCTGTACGATGAAGAATAAATGGCTTGATTTTTTTAAAAATCAAGGTGGTTCCCTAGAGCTTAATTTAAAAAAAAAAAAGCGCTAATTATTCATTTAAAGTACTTTGCGTAGCCGTCAGCCAAGAAAATGAACCAGCGTTTTTTGCTCTTGATCTAAGCTGAAAACTGGCACTTGAATCTTTCAGGTCCCTTTTCCATCTGAGGTGTCTTTAGAAAACCTAGCCTAGAAAGTGTGTGACCTTAGTAGGCATGCCATCTACTAATGACACGTGGCCAAGGCCTTTAAGTTCTTGGTGAGGTTGGCTTCACTCTTCTTGGTAACACTGTCTGGCTTAGGCGCACCCATGTGCCCTCTCTGTGCTACCACTGGAGATTTGGGAGTCATACCTCCTTTGATATTGAGTCATTTATATTTCAGGTGAATTTTCAAACGTTATCACATTTTCACTCCTGATTCTGGTTGCATGTTTCCTTTACATGCCCCTCCAAGAAATCTCTCACTGCCTTGTCAAGATAATAGTTATCAAAAAGTTGATCTATCAAACGAATGTAATAGGAACATGTAACAAAGATCTTCCTTCTCTAACTCATTAAATAATGAGTAAGATGGGAAAGCTGTTTAAAGGAACATCTGAGGAATGAATTTATACAGTTAATCAGGCAAAAGAATGCTGGAATGTTTGCACATGGATACGAGACTTGTTAATGTTCAACAGGTAATAAACCTTGGGAGTTATCTTTTGTAGGTCTCTGTCCAGGAGAAGTTATAACTGGGTGGGTTCTATTGGGTTGACCAAAAAGTTCGTTCGGGTTTTTCTGTAACATCTTACAAAGATGTTTAAAGAGTAAACAGCAAAGTCCGACAGAGGAGCATCTCCTATAACTAAATTCTCCTTGGGTGAGCCCATTAAACAGTGACATACAAAGGACACTCAATCATCCTTTTGCCTTTGTCCCCAAGTTTAGGATACTTTTCCTTGGAAATTAGGTGTCAGGACACTTTCTTGTGGCTAGGACAAGGTGAATGTTCTCTGAGGAAACCAAGAAGAAAGTGGTAGCTTGTGCAATGGTGGTATAAGTCTTGGCTCCATGAAGATCTCACGCTGGCACCCTTCAGTACTACCTTGGCCGTCAGCACCTTCTTGGTAACCAGGAACCCATTCTCCACTCTGGGGAGAGGGGTGCTTGGGAGTGGCCTGGGCTTTAGAAAGGGCCATTGTCTCCATGGAGTGGATTGGCTGAAAGCTGAGCACAGATCACATCATTCCTGCCGGACAAGCAGGGAGGGAAGAACTGGCTGCCATTAGAGGCAGGTTCTCCTTGGTTGGCTGTCGGAAGGACGTCCCCACCCAGGCTGGGAGGTGGGCAGTGGGTGCTGGCAGTCCTCACCCAGGCTCCCTGGGGCTGCTGATGGATTCTGGGGTCTCCTGAGAAGCCCCCAGTTTAGATGCCCTTTCCCTCCAGCCGATTTAGTTCTTGGCTGTGTTAACTCTGGTCACGCTTGGAGCTTCTTTTGCTTGCACTTGTCTCCCCAGCTAAGCTCCACTCCTGTTTGGCCCTTTGTGCATTTGGCCGTTCCTTCCCCTAAAAGCAAAAAACCTGTGTCCCTTACAGGGTAACAGGATATGAAACTGAGCTTTTCCCCTCTTGATTCAAAAAGGTGCAAGACCACTTCTTTTCACTTCTCACAGTTTATATTATGGGTATTTTCTGTTTGTCTATCTCCTCCCAGACTGGAAGACCCTCACGGGTGAAGACTGTGCCTTTTTCCCCATCACCAAGTCCCCCGGTACTGGGCACACAGCAGCTGACCCCCGCTGATGGCTCGTGGCCACTCCCCAGACTAGAGACTTCAGTCAGGCTTCACGTGCCAGGTGTCAGTTGCTACTCGTGCATACCCGGGAGGGGGTCTTGCTCTTTTCTCTTTCCCAGACAAGGAAACTGAGGGCGAGAGACCAGAGCTCAGCTCAGGATTTGAATCCAGGTCTTTGTGACTCCTCAGCTACCCCTCCTAGAAGAAGGCCTCTGTGGGCCAAGACAGAAAAGGGCCGCCGAGATTCTGCGCCAAGCGTCAGGATTTCTTGGCCGGAAGGAACCTGTCCCGGGACCATTCTAGTTCAGCCGCCAGCCTTTCTGGCCCATCTCGACTGCCCCTTTCAGGGACAGAAACGCTGTGCCGATCAACAAGCCAGTAGAGGAGGATATTGCATGCCCCCTGCCCCTCCCCCTGGTGACTCTTGGTATTTGGCAGCCTGTCCAGGAAGTCTTCCCCTTCTAACTGGGCTTGTTCATGTCCACTTTCAACCGTACCTTCAGGATGTGCTTGGAGGAAGTATTATGATTTAGTGGACTTTGTTTTAAGCCACGGGTACCTGCCAGAAGAGGCATGTGTAAATCGGAGGCTTGAAGTCTACTGAAAAGCTAAACGATAACGAACACTTCTGTTGACTATGCAAACTGAGATGAGTGGATTTTGCTGTTGAATTGTGAAATGAAGCAAAACATACACTGCACACACATGACCTTGGTGAATGTCTAACAAAATTCACCATAGAGAACAAAACTAGAATAATATTTGAGTATTTTTTTGGCTGCAAAGTAAATTTTCTGTTTGAGACTTTGGAACAAAGATTGTGGCTTTATCTCTAATCCCAATTACCTCCGATTTGAGGGCAGAGATCACAAGTCACTTGGAGGCAGCTTATCACAGTCAAGAGAAGGGTTCCAGAGGCAGGCCATCTTGGTTTAAGTCCTGAGTCTACTCTTATCAGCTGTGTGACCTTAGGCCACTTGCTTAATCTCAGTGTGCCTCAGTTTCCTCTTCTGTGAACTGGGGACAGTAATAGTATTTGTTAGATTGCTCCAAGGATGGCATGGAATAGACCTTAAAGTGATGAGCACAATGCCTGACACATACCAAGTGCTCAATACAAATTCGCCATGACCATCATCATTGTCACCACCACGTTTTTCTGTTTAGAGCACCGTCTTGGAACTTAAGATTGGGTGGGCAGATGGATGGATGGTCTTTGCTAGGGGAACACACTATTAAAGTCTTCAGCCCATGAGTCCTTATATACAACAAAGACCCCCTTTCTATCGTCTCTTACTGTGTCTGGGTTTGGAACTTTCAGGTTTCCTTTGAGCCCAGGACACCTGGATTAGTAACGCACCCGAGGAATTCTGAGCAGAAATGTTAACGAAAGCCCCCAGAATTCACATTTTCCATTCTTTGCTCTACTAATGGCAGTCAAACCTCCCAGGGGTTTCCGTGCGTTCATATTGCATGTTGAAGTGAGGATGTGAAGCAAAAACATGCTGATCGTCTCCTACAAATAAGTTAACTTTAACAGCTGATCACGATCTTGTCCTTCAGCCAGCCCGTTGGCTGAACTCATGAGGGCAGGGAAGCATTAGTTTCTTTCCCCTGTTAGAAAAGCGCAACTTCAGAATGATGATGCATGCCCACGTTCATGTCCCCCGCTGCAGAGCAGGAGACAGCTCCACTGTGTCCTTGGCCATTCTTCAAGCCAGTCAGAAGGACCAGGGCCTCTATTCTTGCTGCATCAAGAACAGTTACGGGAAAGTGACTACGGAATTTAACCTCACCACAGAAGGTAAACCTCAGCTTTGCCGTTTCCAGTAAAAACCACTAGCCCCTACCAGTGCAGAATGCTGATGTGTACTGAAGGCATTCTCTTCTCTGTCATCTTCCAGTTCTCAAACAACTTTCAAGTCAGCCAGATGTTAAAGGTAAGCTAACCTGAGCTGGACGTCAGAGGAAATGGGTGCATCCTAAAGCATGAAATATAGGCAATGGTAGAAGCAACATTCCCATAGACTCTTTGAACCAAGTAGGAGAGAGCTCAGGAATGCCTGGGAAATGAATGACAATTCATGAGCTATTTCAACCTGATTGCAGGGTCTGTGATAAGTGCCTTCGGCTCCAGAGGTCCAGAAGTGAATTATTAAAGAGATCAGACTGTGCAGTTGTTGGGGCCATGTTGGCGCGGGGTGGGGCACTTTGGGGGTTAGACTTTCTCTGTGAAGCACCAGAGTTGCATCCAGCCCGTCTGCATGGGGTTTTTCAGCCTCTGGCACTTACACAGCATGTTTTGTTTGTTTGTTTGTTTGTTTGTTTGTTTTAAGGGTTTCCTTTTCTCCACATTCTCACCAACACTTGTTTTCTCTTATCTTTGTTTTTGAATTTTATTTATTTACTTTTTTTGTACAGCAGGTTCTTATTAGTCATCAATCTTATACACATCAGTGTATGCATGTCAATCCCAATCTCCCAATTCATCACACACCCTCACCCCCGGCCCGCTTTCCCCACTTGGTGTCCCTACGTGTGTTCTCTACATCACACAGCATGTTTTGTTTCTCCAATTGTTTTACTTTTCAGTTCGACTAGCTGAGCAGATTCCCAAAGAGTCAGGTGTCTAGGAGAATAAGTCCATTCATTTGCATCCTAGTGGAAATGGGAGATGGATTTTTGTGCTTTCCTTTGGCACTTGTGCACTCCTGGTGTAGCAAGAAGCTACCAGCTGCCCTTGAACATTCAGGCTGCCTCTGGGCCACCCACTGAGTCCATGCTGGTCATGTATTTCCTCCTGGGGAAAATTATCCATCCCCAACACACGAGCCCATCCGCACCCAGTGATCTGCTGCCAAACTTTTAACAACCTGCCAGGGGGTTGGGGAGGCCCTGATTTGTACAGTTTTCCAATTTCTGTGGTGCAGATACTCTCATCATGGCCAAGTTTAAACTGCCAGTGTATGCTGTATATGCTGATTTTCTTTTAAGGCAAATAAAAACCCTGAAATCTCTGTGAAAACAAGACAGTACAGATAATCAAGATGCAGTAACGTCTAGTAATTAAAGGCGAGGAGCTGGGATCTTGACTTGGAAATGGTCTAGCAAATACTGTGATATTTATCCAAAACAACAGACTTAAATACCAACTCTTCACAAACCATTCAAATGTTACATGTCTTTAGTGTGTCATGTACTTGTGTAATTTAAAATCCTTCCCTATATCTGTCCCCATCCCCCCAAGAATCTAAATATGCAAAAGAATGTCCTTTCTTATATCAAAAACCAAAGCGACCTTCAGAAGAAAGGTTTCTCTGTTTCATCAACTTCTTAGCATCACTTGGCATCCCATCCCAGATTCTTGCTCTGCCCTGGTTAATTTAGCTTTGCAGAGGCTCGTTTCTCAAGGCTTTACCAGTCAGGAATGAGACCCCAGTGAGGATGAGGTACTGGTCACTGCTACTATAGCCCTGTGACTCCCACCATTGGGTTGGGGTCTAGACCCTGAAGACATCACCTTCTGCCAGCTGCTTCTCCATGAGACTGGGGGTCCAGTTTCAATGGCTTACTGGGCTGGGGAGGCCATACCTTCCTCTGCCTTTCCGTGTACCTTCAGATGAAGAAGTTTCAAATGACTGCTTTATCACCTTTCTTATCTGGAGGAATCTCTCACTAGATATTTTATTTAAATCTCTAGAGGAGAAACATATAACATTTCACAAGTTGATCACTAACTAAAAATCTCATAAAAGCCCCAAATGAATGATTCAAATAAAGCTAGCACAACTTAATGATGGCACACGTGGCTTTCAAAGAAAAATTCTAAGATGTATTTTTCTTGCATTGTTTTATCCTGGTTAAGTAGACATTTCTGGAAATTATGGACAGGATTATTGAGGATGGTGGAGTCCATGCTTGTGTATTTTTTCTTAGGGAAAATTACTCATTCCCACACATACGCCCATCCCTATACAGTACGACACAAAGAATTTTCCTTTCTATTACTAAGCAGAGAGTCTGGAACAACTTTTGTCTTTAGTTAATTACATTTGAATTTTAAAATACACAGACTTTTAACTTTCAAGAACAATTGAATTTTAGAAACTTTGGGACTTTTGAAGGAAAACAATGTGGTAAATATAGCTCAGATTTATTGGCCTCTGGTGTATATGCATAAAACATTTCCTATATTCTTTCAGAGGTCGTGGGGGCAAAGTTGTTCATCAGTCATGTAACTAGAATTAAGATTTGGGTTGTATAAGTAGCATTCCCTCTCCATTTCATTACCTAATTCTAAAATTTAACTTAAACTATAGTCTTCTCTGTAACTTTCTCGTTCTGTTAGCTATTTCACAGATTTCACCCTATCTCCTTTAAAATTTATTTGGGAAAATGTCCCATTTACCTACCTGTTTTCCTTTTCCTCTGCCCCCATTCTCTCTAAACCCAAAATAGGTTAGTCTTCAGGAGCCTTCTGCTAGCCCTTGTGAAAGAGTTGCCTTGGAGCAACTCTCTGAATACTCTTTCACAGACACTTTCCCCTACTTTTTCTATTTGAAAATCCCCTACCTTCCTCCTTTCTTTCTGACAATAACTAGGTCTAGACACTAGTCAATACCCTTTAAGAACAGTCTGTTCCCTTATACTTTTAACTGCTGACATTGGTCATAGACTGCCCTTAAAACATATGATTTGAAAATATTTTTCAAAGAGAAAAATATTTTGCTAAATATTCTAAATAGGTGAAGTGGGATTTTCACACAACCAGATAGATGATGTCTGTCTCAGAAAGATGAGTTTTCATCGACTTTTGAGGAGTGGAAGGTGTTTTTTTTTTAAATCTAAACAATCTTATTTCATTGAAAGCCATCTTATTTTCTTCTCTCAGCCAATCAGAAGTCAGATGACTTGGTCATCTCTGGTTTAAAATGCAACATTCTGGTCGAATTGATTGTCATCTGAAACACATGCAGAATCAACTCAAACAGCTGATAGAAAACTCAGTACTTTTTACAAGTAGATACAAAATGATTCTACCTTTTTTCAACTTCTCTTCAGAGGGAGTTCTTTTTTTTTTTACATCTTCATAGGAGTAGAATTGCTTTACAATGGTGTGTTAGTTTCTGCTTTATAACAAAGTGAATCAGTTATACATATACATATGTTCCCATATCTCCTCCCTCTTGCATCTCCCTCCCTCCCACCCTCCCTATCCCACCCATCCAGGTGATCACAGAGCACCGAGCTGATCTCCCTGTGCTATGCGGCTGCTTCCCACTAGCTACCTATTTTACGTGTGGTAGTGTATGGAGTTCTTTTAACTTGTTTTGGTTTTTTCCCACTTATTTCTTATGACTACCACAGTCATTCTTAACAGAGGCAGTATCACCTCCAAGAGGACAAAATTGGGTCTTGGGGAGGCAAAAGAAAACTTATTTTTGTGTATTAAGCACAGATAGCCATACCAGATACACAGTACATCTGTGGTATTAAAATTTTCTGTGGAGCAATTGGGGGGAAAAAGACTAAAAAGAATCCTTGCAGAAGGCAACAATGAAGAAAAAGATTGGGAAACATTGATCAGCAGATCAATGATCTAGCAGATGAGTCTTACAACTGGTACTTCTTCCCTCTTCTACATTTCATCTGTCTTTTCAACTTGCCTTTAATCACCTTGCATGATTCTGTTCAGTTCATGTTTTCTGGATCTGTCTCCAGTTCTTTTCCTGGTCTCCCCAGTTCTGTTCCCCTCTCACCTGATCCACTGGGGCCTTACCTTGATCCTCCCCTGCGAGCTATGCCTCTGTTGGGAGTTAGTGTGGTTTCCCCTTCTAGATTCTGTAGGGCAGCCTTGTCATTGTCCCTGTGTGGGAATGCTCGTTAGCCAAGGAGCAGGATTGGGGGATGTTTCTGTCCAACGGAAGTTGTGTTATATCTTTAGTATACGAAGAGATTGAATTCAGCCAACTCATCTTCAGAGGAGACTTCCTCAGCGACAGCTACTTCGGGGGCCGTCTGCGCGGTCAGATTGCCACGGAGGAGTTGCACTTTGGGGAAGGGGTCCACCGGAAAGCCTTCCGCAGCAAAGTGATGCAGGGCCTCACACCAGTCTTCAAGCCCGGCCACACCTGTGTGCTCAAGGTGCACAATGCTGTTGCCTACGGGACCAGAAACAATGATGAGCTCATCCAGAGGAACTACAAACTTGCCACCCAGGTGGGTCCACCTGGCCTGAAAGTGCTGCTTGAGGTGTGAGATGGACCCATGATACCCTGAGATGAAAATCAGAATTGATGGGGGTGTCTCTCTCCCTCTGGGGTATGTTTATGAGGGAGTCACTAGATTAAGGCTAAATGCTGGAGACCACATCTCAGCCTCTGAGTGATTTCTTGGCCTTGTGCCAGACAGTTGGGACTAGTCTATGTCTGGGGGCGCCTCACCAGTTCCTACCTGGGCTGGGATCACTTCTAGGAATGCTTCCTAGGAAACCCCATCAGACCCCTGGGGGTTTGAATCTACCTGGACTCAGAATGACATGGGCAGTGGGGTGTCCAAGTTACATTGGATGCCAGGATTCCCAAGCATCTTCAAGGACAGCTAAAATCAACGGTAGTTTCTGGAGTGTTTCAGTTTGTTTTAGGGAAGAGGAAGGAGGGTGGGGTATATTCAGAAGGGTTAACATTTGTCCTGTTTCCTGCCTTCCTGAGTTAGGTTCAATGTCCACCCATAAGCTATGAAGGGAGATTGACCCAAGTCTCTACCTAAGTTCCCTCCTACGTTACTGAGTCATAGGACCCTTGAGGCAAGAGGGGAGGGGAGGAAAACACGAGCTTCTCCCCCCGCATCACCAACCCCCACCCCACCCCCGTCCACGCATTTCACTCTATGCCAGCGCTGGCCAGGCTTTCAGGAGAGCTGGGTCTAGCTCTTTCACAAGCTAGGTGCCCTCTGAATTTTTTTTTTTAACCTATAAAAAGAATAAGCTAGACTCAGATGAGTCTCTTGGGTGCTCTCAATCACTGTCCCTCCACGGTCATCTCAGATGTGGCAATGCCGTGTGGGACTTGGTACTCGTGAAGACAGCCCTCTTCTCTGAGCATAGGATTTTGCCAATTGTATTCCTTTCTCCTCCAAATCTATCCTTCTTTGTTCTTCTCTTTCACTGAATATTCCTTCCATTTCAAGTGCCATCTGGCCAAGTCATGGAAAATCCCCCAGCATCCAGACTCCCACTTAGGCAAAGCAAACTGGAGTCTGCTTTCCACTCTGTAGGGCTTTTCTAAGCCAACAATCTTGGCAAGGTGTTCATTACTTACAACTCAAGTTACACCTTTGAAGAAGAACCTCAGATGGGATAGCTCATGGGAAACCCAACAGTCCCCGTGCTCTATCTGACATCCTGCCCAGGGACCAGTTTCCTTAGCTCAGGGGTGAACTTCAGCCATGCAGGTTCTAGAAATTTCATAGTTCAGGGACACCTAGCCCTAGAGACCACTTGACCTTCACCCGGATGGTTCCTTCAGGTCTCAGAGCTTCTCTGCAAGTGGCCAACTGTAGGCTACGTTCATTGTTGCTTCTGTGCCCCCAACGAAGGGATGGGTTTGGAAATCCATTGGCTTAACCTATATTGGGAAATTTGAGCCTTACCGGGCAATGCTCTCTGAATTTCTTCTAATCACTGGGCTTTCCCATGTACTTGGGTGATCTAGGAATGCTACGTTCAAAATACCGCCAGATACTATGCCAAGATCTATGCCGCTGAAGCACAGCCTCTGGAAGGCTTTGGAGAAGTGCCAGAGTAAGTATGATTCCCTCTTGTGTTCCCCGCCTCTAATTTGCTGGGGACTTGCGGGGCACTGAGGGATGAGAGGGTGAGAAGAAATAGTAGGACACACATTTCAACTGGTGTCTGTCTGTAAGCTCTAAGAGGGCACACACAGCTGCTGTCCTGTTCTTCACTGAGTCACCAGAGGCTTGCAGAAAAATACTTGCTAGATATTTCAGTAAATGTGTGTATGGACGGAATAATTAAATAAATGCATATAGCATGTTAAATAGAAAATGTATCTACTCTCATGGGTATTACATTGTGTAAACCATAAACAAATATAAGAGAACAGGAGCCCTGTGATGAAAATAAATATGGTGGTGTGTCAGGGAAGAATGAGCTGGGGGATCAGGAACATAGGAGCGTAGTACCCGATTCCTGGAACGCTACACAGGTAAACTACACTGACTTTTATCCACTCAATGACTAAATGTCGATTGGCACAAGCACATGTTGGGGTGTCTGGAGCTTGTATTTTACTGGTCTGCTTATCTGGTTGAGATCATAAACGGGAAGAGAAAGGGCTGTGCCACTGCACGTTGGAAACTTCAGACAGACCGGTCATTTACATATGAGTAGAAACTGGGAAAAAGGAGAGGAAAGAAGGAAGGAACTCTTGTCTGTGTTATCTCTGTTAACTCACGAAATGGAAAAAAAAAAACCCTGAGGTGGTATGTTGGGCACACCATGTACAAAGTCTAATGCTTCTGCTCTTCTCCGAGAAATGCTTAACATACTTAGTATACAAACAATTCTCAGCAACTTCAAGAAAAATTAACATAATGCAGAGAAAACCACTTTCAATTGCTTTTCTGTTCAGTGCGCTAAGACAGCAATCTGGACTGGGCTCTCCTGAGAACCCGCCCTGTTCTTGCTTCTCTGGCCCCCTCTTCTTGCTCTGTCCTCTTCAGTTCCTCTTTGAGGAGGAAGAATCCCCCCCCCGCCCCCCGTAATCAGTCCACCAGGCGTGGAACCACAGAGCCCCTCCGCAGGGGCACACCCAAGCTTTGTGCAGCTTGACTCATACACAACTTGGGGGCTTTTCTAAGGAAAATAACACAATTATGAATATCAAGATGTGTCCAGGGACTTGGAAAGGGGTCTGTGCGTGTGAAGGACAAGTGCTTAATCAGCTTCCGAGCAAATCTGCCACCGCCCTGGAGACAGATGAGGACGTCGTGGTATCCAGATACATTTCCTTCCTTACTGTGGGAGGATTTGTGAACTCATGGACGAGGACAGTACCTGGAGGGATAAGGGTCCAAAAAAAGGGCATCTGTGCCTGATTCCGTGTTCACTGAACCAAAATGAGGATTCTATACTGGAAACACACAGCATTCTTTTTTTTTTTTTAAACCTTAAAAAATTTTGAAACAACAAAAGTTGGTACAACACCTGGATATTCTGCACCTCACTGACCAATTGTTAATTCAGTATTCTTTCTATAGATTCTGTGTACATATTCCTATATAACCGGAACAGCTATCAAAACCAACACATTTAACATT
>RJWK010042325.1:0-19207 GCA_004363435.1 Platanista minor
TTGTGGTAGCAATCGGCAGGAGAAGAGGGGGGAGGAAAGGTGTGAAAAGCCCCCGGGACACTCCGGGTGGAGGGGTGAGGGGAAGTCCAAGCAGCCCGGAAGAGCCAGAAAGCCCGGCAGGGGGACCCTGGAGCCCTTCCCAACAGGTGACTTCTGCCCTGGAAGGTCATACTGGTGCTCGGCTTCGCGTAGAGTCTTCGCGTTGATTTACTAATAGAGGGATTGTTAAGTGGCAGCCAGGCGTTGCCGACTCACCCAGTGCAGCCCCGGGAGGAGAAGCGCGGAGGTTTCCCCCATCCACATCCTCCCTCACCCCCAACACACGCTCTCCTTAAGGAAACCTGACAAAGTAATAAATAAGACAATCCAAAAAGCCAGTTAACACTCGTGACATTTTCAAGTCAACCATTGAAAACAATTCACGCTGGCATCTCGGGCTCCCGGCGCCTTGGTTGCCTGTCTCTTCTCCTCCTCTTCTTCCTCCTTTCCCCTCCCCCTCCCTCCGTTTTCAGGGTAGTTCCAGCTGTCAGACTCTCTACGTGGGCACTCGGATATTCCTTTAGATACACATCACCGGATCACAATAAAAGTTAGGAAATCTTCCAAACGATCGCAGGCAGACGCTCCGGGCACTTCAACTCTAAAGTGGGGCCCCCATGGAAATCTTTCAGAAGAAGTCCAGTTTGTGTGTGTGTGTGTGTGTGTGTGTGTGTGTGTGTGTGTGTGTGTGTGACAGTTTTTTTCATTCTCTAAAAAATCTAGTTTTTAAACAAAGATCAATGTGTTATGCTGAAGTGTTGAGCTGACTGTTAAAACATTTGGGGAAATAATGACAATGTAACAAAGGCCTGGTTTGGAGTGAATCATCACCCTTTTAAAAGTTAAAGCAATTTTCAGGAGAATAGCTTTCAGCAAACGCTTTACATTATTCAAAACGGCCAAATAATGCTCTATTATAGCGCCTGAATGCTGCCAGTCAGCCTCTAAGTGCAATTTGTGCAAAGGCCCCGGTGCCTTATCTCCACTTCTTTATAAAGAGGTGAATATAAAACAATTTCTTCCAAACCCAGACAGAGAGCACGAAAATTGCTTCCCTTTCTGCAATCAGGGCAATTTAACTGGAGTGCAATTAGCACTATTAAATGTCGATTCTGCATAAACAAATCTGACTGAGCAGCGAAAGTGGGGTGAGAACCTCATATACACTGAAACTGATTTTTTAAAATTATGTATCCGGGTCCTTTACAATTGATCCATGACGTTTTCATCTTGGAATATATTTACATCGTAAATACACTATGGTTAAATCAACATAATTTTTTTTGCAAAAAAATTCAATAGGAATCCTAATAAAGAAGAATGGGGTAATTAAAGGAAAGAGTTCACTTCCTTTGAACAAATATTGTTTCCCCCATCCTGCCTCTCCCGAGAGCTTTGATCTGAGCAACTGCTCAAGTTGCTGCATTTAGTGGGCAAAAACGGGGGAACAATTCCGTCATTAGCGCGGATCCGAAGGATTGGAGCTCCTATGCCACAGGAGAAAAAAAAAAAAAAGCTTCTCCCTGATATAGGGAGACGGGGGAGGAACAGTTATCTTCTGAATAACTGGAAATATTAGGTGGCTGCCCAGTCTCCCAGGGGCTTTGGCCAGTCGCAGAGTTGAGCAGCGGATATTCTGCACAGGGGTGGGGTGAGGTAGAGTTGGGGAGACTAGAGGATATGGGCGGGAGGGGAGGGGTTGGGGAGCAGGAACCGAAGGTTCTCGCCTGGGCTCTGCTAACTGCTGGCAAAGCCTCGGCCACCAGGACCTGGGTGCCTGGGAGCAGGGAAAGGAGAAGGCAGGGAGAGGAGCCCGTAAAAAGCATTTATCTGACCTGTCCTCCTCCGGCATGCCTTTATTTATTTGCTTAGCCACAGCTCTCCCTTTCTGGATAATTTGCGCAATTAATTATGCTTTTCATTTGCATGATCTACACTACAGCAGTGATTATCAGGTCAGCACAGTGTGGGATTTGGGGAGATACATTAATAACGAGTTAAAAAGCAAAACAAAAAAAATACACACACACACGAAAAGCTGCCCTTGTGTACCACAGTCACCTGCCATGAACAGGGGCTGAGGAAGCCAATAGAGACTATAGCGCCTGTTGAGTCCAATGAGTCTTTTCCTCAGTTGGAGTTTGTCAGTTGTGGGTGGAAATGAAATGCTTTTGATTAGAAGGGAATCTTTTATAGTTAACATATCTATATTTTTAAAAGCACTAGCCTTGAGATCAACTGGGTGGAGAAAATAAATTGAAAACTGAGGAACTCTCCCACAATTTCCTTTGAGCTTTCATTTAATATTTGTTCTATAACACCCTCATTCCATCCCAACACTGGAAAAATAAAAGAGCCAGGAAGGATCACCAGGCCATTGGAACTTTCATCTTTTCTCCATCTCAGAAGTGTTACTGCTATTTAGAGATGGCCATTTTGTCTATAAGGTCTACTGGAGAAACTGAAAACCCTTAGTCTATTAAGTACACTCAAAACATTGGCTACACAACTAATTTTCTGCTGCTAGATGTATCTGGGCCATATATTTTAAGCCTGCCTTGATCTGTTTATCTGAGCCAAAAATGCATGAACAATTAAAGGAAAGACTGGTGTGTCAAAGGAAGGAAGGTGACTGTAGACTGTGTGATGATTTTAATGACTGCAATTATTGGAAGATTATTCGACAAGCATCATAGATTTGTTTACTGCCTTACTTGGAAACTATGGGGGGCCTATTTGGCTTGGGGTTTTACCTTCCTCCCTCCCTCACCAACTACCACAGAGGAGTATTAGACCTAAGCAAATGTGCCATTCACTGTTGGCTTCCTTCTTCTCTTTTAGGGCATTTCTACCAAAATGGAGCACATTTGTATCTCAGCCAACTCTAATCGAACCATCTTTGGAGATATTAAAGCAATCTTTTCACTCAGACCTTAAGCTAATATTTTTTAAAAAGCCAAAGGCCAGGGAATTCTGGTCATTCATCAGCTTCTCCCAGCCAGGGTACCAGTTTCCTCAGTTTTATACTTTCATAGGCAGGCTTTGAAGAGACTTCCAACTCTCCCTCCTCCTTTCAGGGTTTGAAGCAGGCACAACTGCAAGTTGTGAAACAGGACTTTAGGCATATCTCCAGGACTCCATACTGGAGAAAGTTTGGCTTTTTCTTCCTTCCTTTAACAGCGTCCTCCTCCCCCATATTATTTCCTATCACATTTCCTAATCTTACGCTGTGAGAAATAAGTAAATAAAAAGAAAGGTATGGCTAAGAGTGGTTTGTGGCTAAGGAATTATTTTACTGTATTATATACAGACACAAAGAATGCAAATAAAGACGATTTCTTGTCTGATAAAAGCAAAATCATACTGTCTACACTAATCAATAAGTCACAGCCTGGGCTTTGCTCATTAGTGAAATTTGAAAGAAAGAAAAAAAGGTATAGCAAATATCCCTAGTAAGCCCCCTTTCCTCCCTCCCCTGAGGCTCTGAGACTGCAGATGACCTGGTCATCGTGGTGCTCTTCCTTGGTCTGGAATCGAGAACATTCCCCGTTCAAACCGGAGCTTTCAGAACTCAGCAAGTGGCAATTAGGAGCCTATTACAAGCCATTAGATTGATCAATGTACCTTAAACAATGCAAATGATTTATACGGCTGATTTATACGGAGAGGAAAAAGAAAAGTGGGGGTGGGGGGAGGACGACTCCATATCCTTCACATTATCGCAATGTTCTGGAGAAAACACGGGCCTAGCCTCTCTTCATCACTGCTTAGAATCACCGGAGCGATTTATTCTGAAAACTTTTCAAGCAAAGACACAGGCTCCGCTGGCTCGTTCGATGGATGGCGAGGTGCCCATTCTTTCCCCCTTTTCTCTTCTTTTTAAGGAAGAGCTTAGAAAGACTGAGGCTGGGGTTCACAGCGACGCCACTCCCCCATCGGAGGACACTGCCGCGAGCTGTCCCAGCTGCCTCCTTTCCCCGGGTCTGTCCCCGGAGAGGGGGAGGATGACTTACAGATTTGTTTTAACGGAGTGTTCGAGTGCTGTGTGGCCTCCTAATTACGGCAGGAACACACAACCATTAGCCCTTGAAGTTTCAGGCGCGACTCGGGGAGGAGCGGCGACCCCGCTCCCCGCTTGCACACGACGCGGGGGAGGGGGCGGTGGGGAGGGAGAGAACTCGTCGGAACCGACCTCCTCGCTCGGGCTGAGTATTTCAGCTAATCTAACTGGCAAAGACAAAATTACAACACAGCCAAAGCGATCAAAGCAGGCCCCTGCCAGCCCCCTCCTCCCGCCCTCCTTCCCGCCCCAAAGTCTGTTTGTAGTTGTCTCCTGAACTGCAGACTCGTCGGTCTTCTCACGACAAGGAAATTCCAGCCAGTTTTTCCAGAGCCTGAAAGGAGAGGACAGACGCACTTCACGCTTCCCAGGGGAGAATTCCCTTTGTCTTATCTCCCCCTCCCCCAGTCCGCCCTCAGCCCTGAAATGGGGGACAGGCAGCGGGCCTAAAGACCCTGGGCGCGGAGGGGGCGATAGTAACCGAACCCCACGTCCAACTCTGTCCTTGTAGATCCCCTCCCCCTTTTCTCCTCTCTCTCTCTTCTCTTTCCCAACCTTCTCTCTTCCTTTCTCCCTCCCTTTTTCCAATTCTGTATATCCTCTTACCACTCAAGTCTTCTCGCGGGCTCCAGCGCCTGGAGCCTGGGCAGGCGCAGTTTACTTCCCGGGCGTTAGTGGTTTGGCGGGAAAGGGCTTCGTCCTGGCTTGTCCACGGGTGTCTGGGACAAATCATTTTGTTTGTGTCTATATGTGGAATGGGAAGCATTCCGGGTTGATTATGGGGCACAGAGGGAAGAGGGGAAAAACAGAGAAACTACATGCATTGGGAGAGTTGCCACCTGTGTCTTTTGCAGCCAACCTGCGATGGGAGCCTAGGATACGGAAACTCTTCTAGGCGGATGGTGACCTCACACACACACCCCTCTCCCCCCAACCGCTCTCATCTGTCCTTTATTAGCCCATATCTTACTCTCCTGAGTTCTTCCCTGAGTTGTTTCCTTTCATTCCCCACCCCGCCCCCCTTCCCAGGACTTCTCAGGGCTCTACAGCTTAGTGAGAGACTGAGAAAGAAGGTCGGTTAAGAGTCCCTCCAAGCACCCAGGTACTCCTGTGACATCTCCGAGAACAGGCCTGTCCTGGGCCGACACTTTCATGCTTTCTGAATTTCAGCCACTCTAAAGTCCTCTCTTGTCACCCCCACCCCCACCGAGAGTCTAGATTGACACCTCCACCCTGCCTCGCCTCTTGAAGTATCGAGAGCCGGGTACACGGAGGGGCAGAGGGAGGCTCCGCACACATTGGACACGTGCGCCTCCTCCTGCCCCTCCCACTTCCCCCGCTGCCGCAGGCAGAATGCACATTGATGACACTGACACACTCACTCGGGCACGCGTCAGCGGCGTCGATCCTCCTTCCCTGCCAGGCGGCAGCAGGCGAGACGGCCTTGAGGCAGGTGACATCGCCGCGGGGAGGCAGACTCCGCGCTCCAGATGCCACCCTGGGAGTGGGGATGTTCGGGTCCCCCAAAGCCAGCTGCGGGGCTCCCCTGCCGCGTGGCCGGAGGCCTCGCTGCTGCTGGTCCTCCCCTCCGCCTCTTGCCGCGCTCCCCGCGCCTCCCCCTGCTCTGAGTCCGGCTCCGCACCTTCACCGCCGCAGCCCCCGAGCGCCCGTCTCCAAGAAGCCTGCCGCCCGCCCGCCCTCCTCCAAGGCTCGGTTACATCTGGGATGCATTGCCCCTTAATTGTCAACCCCATTATTGTGATCAAGTGAACGTTGCTAATGTCTACATTTGTTGTTTAGGTAAATAGAGGCTGCGTTTAATCAATACGCGGGGCCCCAGCCCTCGCAGCGCCAAGTAACTTAAGTCAACGGTGAAGATTTCACTGTGTGTGTGATTACAGAGCACACGGAATATTCACTCCAGCCTAATCCCACATCTCTTCTCCCACCCCGGGGAGCGAGCAGAGGGAACGTGAGGAATCTCCACCCTCCGAGGGATCGAGGGCCGGCTCCCTTCGGGGAGGAAAAGGACTTCGTGGCTGTGACCCCGCACGCCGGGCGCGGGGGCCTGAGGCTGGACTGGGGACCGCCCTGACATCCGAGGGGCTAAATCCCGCGTTCCGCGCCTTCTCCCCCAGGGCTTCTGGCCCCCTCCCCTCCAAATCTGCAGCAGTGAAGAGGGTGGTTCCCCACCCGGCAGGTCCCCGCCAGACGGGAAGGCTGAGGGCAGGGCCCCGAGAGACGGGTCGGGCTATTCCTGACGCCCAGGCCTCCGCAAGCGGGCTCCGTCTCTTCATCTCCCTCTGCTCTGAGTTGCCGGGTTCCTGGCCCCGCGGGAACTCTCGAGAATGCGAGGCTTGGGCGCTTAGAGCTCGGGGTATTTGCGCTTCTTTCAAACAACAAGCAGCTATTGTTTCCTAATTAAGAGGACCTTAGCCCAGCGCTAGGCGGAGAGACCGGGATTCGCAGCAGGGAATAGGCAGGCCTGGGGAGGTGGGCGGTCCGCTCTGGCGAGGGGTGGTGTCGACTCCTTCCTGCAGCTCGGCTGCGGGAGTGGCCTTAAGAGTGAGGGCCTCCGGGCTCTGCAGGGAAAGGGTTACTTAGCTAGGCCACTTCCCGCGGCGTTTGGAAGAACCCAACCCCTCCCGACGCCCTGGAGCGGGGCCCAAGAGGCTGAGCCTCTAGTTTGAGGCACTATCTCCTTGGGCACTTGGTCGCTGGAGTTTGTTTCTCCTGGTGTCTCTTTCTCCGCTCCATTCCCGGGAATGTTCGATATAAACAACCAATAACTCCGGTTGTAATCAGATACTCTCCTAGTACGGAATTGACCCGCTTTCAATAAGCTGGATTCTAAAGTCAACTGATGATTTGCAAGTTTAGGGTGTCGGCGTAACCACGGAACTAAATGACAGCTGGGGCTTGAACTGGGGCCCACGGTTTTGGATGGTAGCTGCCTGGTTTTAATTTTTGGAATTGAATGCTCTCGTATAAGGTATCTCTCTCTGCTTTCTCCTTCCCATAAAAGTTGAATAGCATTTAGAACAAGAGGAAAATTAAACACAAATGTCAAGGCAATCCTGAAGTCCTTTTTCTTTCTAATACTTCTTCCTGAGAATCCACTCTGCCAGCCTCAAGCTCCCACCCAAGCCTGTGACTCTCCTTATCAGACGTGCAGATCTTTTACCACCCTGCGGCAAACCAGCCTGCCAGGAAGTCCACAGGAAGGATAAATATGGTATCAGACTCCTTTGACTGGGGACAACTTAACTTTTTCTGGATTGTGGTTGTTTTTAAGCGAGGACAAGGAAAGAAAGGCAAGGAGGCTGATATCCAGGGCTCCTGGATAAGCACAAGCCCTTTGGGGCTCTCAGAAGCTGGGTGTGAGTTAAGGTACACCACTTAATGCTGTGACCTTGGGTGGGCCAGGAAGCTTCTCAGTTTCTTCCTCTCGAAAATGAAGCTATTTCGACTTTGAAGGATTTTTAGAAAGGTTAAATAAAACTGTGCAGGGAAATTCCTAGCAACTGCTCAATACTTATTAATAGTTGCCTTCCATTTTCCACTGAAATTCCCAGCTGAAACTTACTGTGGAACTAAAAGCAAAATCAACAGCTACTGTAATACAGAATTTTAGTGCATGTGGGAAGTACGGGGCCTAGTACAAAATCAGGTTGGAGGAGGCCGAATGCAACAACAGCTAGCAGCTGCCTGTTTGGGAAGGAGTGAGGTTAGCTGCTCCAGTCAGCAACACATTTTATGGTCTGGCTTTCACAGGTCTGCACATGGGAAACAGGAGATATTGTCTCTAACAATAATAGCTGACATTTATTGAGCACTTATTATATGCCAAGCATTCTGCCAAGTGCTTTGCACACAGCATGTGATTTAATGAAGACAGTAATCTTATCAGGTAAGTATTATTGATATCTCTCTTTTTAAACTTTTATTATGGAAAATCTCAAATATATATTTAAAAGTAGAGAGTATATTATAATGAATCCCCTATGTTGATCACCCAGCATCAATAATTGTCAGCTCATAGCCAGACTTCTTTCATCCCTACCCCATCCATTTCCTCCTCCCTTATTTTAAAGCAAATCTCAGACATCATATCATTTTACTTGTAAATATTCCATTACTATCAAAATATCAAAAGACAACTAAAAAAAAAAACCCAAATCACAATACCATGTTATAATCATACATAAACACATTTGAAATAATTCCTTAATATTATCAGATATCTAATCAGTGTTCAAGTCCCCCAATTATCTCATAAATGATTTTTTACAATTGCTTCTTTTTTTTTTTTCAAAATCAGATCTAAGCAATATCCACACATTTAGTCTCTCATGTTTCTTTTAATCATAGGTCCCTCTCCCTCTTTTTCTTTCCTTGCAATTTGTTTATTTATCATTTATCCTTTTTATAAATGAAGAAACAGGCTCATAGAGGTTAAAGGAATTTAGTAAGAGATAGAAAAGGAATTCAGACCCAGCCATGTCTGACTCCAGAGTCCAAGTGCTTAATGGCTTTATTATATTCCTTTTAAATCAAATGATGAAAAGCAAGACACAGTGAAAACACAATCACCCATAAAAGATTTCGGAACATGTCTAACTCCCCTAAGTGACTAGTTCCTTTACTAAGAGTCCACAGAAAGCTGTTCATTTCAAACCCAGGCAGGGTTTGAATGTGGGAAGAGAAATTGAAAACAGGATAACCCAGTATCCTCCTTCTGTTTTGAATCTGACTAAATAATTCCTGCATTCATATGTATCTGTAACATGGTGAAGGGATTTTTATTTCCAACAAATATTTAGCAAAGCAAAAACATTTCTTAAACGAATCTACCAGTTTCCTTTTTCTTTCTTTCCTCCTTATTTTTCTCCTATATTCCCCTTTTCTCTGTTCTCCATAGCTAGATAAGGAAAAAAAAAAACATTTCTTTTAAGTAGTTATTTTAAAATACCAGTCAAATTAACAATTTGGTAGTTTGATATGTGATATCTGGCTTTTGTTACGGTAGTTTTGAAACCAGTTACCCTAGCAACTGAATACATTTTTTTCTTTAAAAAATTTTTTAGCTGTCTGGAAGAGAAAAAAAAGAAAAAGAAAACTTATTGCCAGAATTTTCCTGTAATAGCCTCCATTAACTGCAGTGACTTCTATTGGAGAGGCCAGCACTGCTGTCTCCTGCTGTCACCCGTCATTCACTGATCTAGCAGATGTTTTCTTTGATAAGGCCAATTTGAGCTTTATAAAACATTTATTTTTTTTACCTCCAAGGAGCAAATACCAGTAAGGATGGGATTCAGCATCTATCACTGGATACCATACAAGGGCCTCAACCTGCCAGTGGAGCTTCTAGGTGAGAGGAAACACTAAAACAAACCTAAAGGCTTCATTTATTTTTTTAAAAAAGAGGGAGGATGGTTAGAGGGCATTAGATCAGTCTCTTGAGACTTAGCAAGAGGGGGGAAAAAAAAAAAAGTGAGTAGAAGAGCCAATGGTCTACTATGGAATCTTTCTGGAAACACCTTGGTAGGTGAGCAGTTGCCAAAGTGGGCAATGATATTAGTTAGTGAGATGATGGAATAAGTGAGGGGGTGATGCACATAGCGTTGAGTTTTATAGATTTAATAAAACATGTGTTAGTATTTCGAGCAGGTGAAGTAGAGGAGAATCAGCAAAAGGAAAAAAGCTGTACATTAGGGCTTTTTGGAGCAACTAGACCATGAACATTTGTAAGAATATTCATGCATTTGCTTCTGAATAAAATTCCCCTCACAATCATGCTTCTAATGCACACAACTCTAGATTCCTTTTTCTTTACAAAACAAACAAACTGACTTTATAAATTACAATTATCCAAATCCTTTCTCTTGACTAGAAGGAAGATTGATTTCAAGACCTGGGGCTATGGTGTGAGTAAGCCAAAAGGTAGCAGAAGAAGTGCTGGGCAGTTCTGCTCCTGTTGGTAAGATGCCTCCTCTTATGAGTCTCCTGGGCCAGGAAGTCCTCCTTGGTAATGTAATGGCTCAACAAAATGAAGGTTCCAGTCCTTCCTTTTTATTTTAGATGGCCCTACCTATGTAAAATATTTTGACTTGAGGAATTACATTTTGAGCCAGGGTAAGAACTAAAAAAAGAGAGGAAAGAGAGAATGTTGCTTCCATTTGCAGAAAATGTAATTTCTGTACAGTAAACTTACCCTGAACAACAACAAAATTTTTTGCAAACATATGCACATTCCTCTCTAGGTCAAAATAGGAAAAAAAAAAAAAAAGCAGAAACAGCAATATAAGCTATAGGGCTTTTTCTTAACTACTTGGATCATTAAAGGAATCTACTGCTTCTTCCCCCTCCCGGCCCCCCCCGCCAGCTTTTTTGAGATATAACTGACACATAACGTTGGGTAAATGTAAAGTATACATGTTGATATGATACAAATGTATATTGTGAAATGATTACCACAATAGGGTTAGTTAACACATTCATCACCTCACATAATTACCTTTTTTTTTTTTTGGTAGTGGGGATGGTAAGAACATTTGAGATCTACTTTTTAAAAAAATAAATTTATTTATTATTTATTTTTGGCTGCATGGGGTCTTTGTTGCTGCACGTGGGCTTTCTCTAGATGCGGTGAGCAGGGGCTACTCTTTGCTGCGGTGCGTGGACTTCTCATTGCGGTGGCTTCTCTTGTTGCGGAGCATGGGCTCTAGGAGCGTGGGCTTCAGTAGTTGTGGCACGCAGGCTCAGTAGCTGTGGCTTGCGGGCTCTAGAGCGCAGCTCAGTTGTGGCGCATGGGCTTATTAGTTGCTCCATGGCATGTGGATCTTCCCAGACTAGGGCTCGAACCCGTGTCCCCTGTATTGGCAGGCAGGTTCTTAACCACTGTGCCACCAGGGAAGCCCTGAGATCTACTTTTTTTAGCAATTTTCAAGTACACAATACAACACTGTTAACTATAGTCACCATGCTGTACATCATTAGATCCCCAGAAATTATTCATCCTATGACTTGGGAGTTTGTACCTTTTGACCAACATCTCCTTGTTTCTCCTCCCGCCAGCCAGTCTGGAATTCAGATTGAGTACAGTGGGTATAGATGGCTTGTCTCTGCTCCACCATATTTGAAGCCTCAGCTGGGAAAACTCAAAGAGCAGGGACTAGAATCATCTGGATGAGTCTTCTTCATTCACACATCTGGCAGTGGATGCTGGTCGGGACATCTATACATGGTCTCTCCACGTGGTCTCTCTGCATGGGCTAGTTTGGACTTCCTCACAGCATGCATGTGAATTCCTAGAGCCAGTGTCCCAAAAGAGCAAGATGAAATAGCATGGTATTTTTGTGATCTCTTGATTGGGACAGTCACAAGTATTTGCCCAGGTTTGAGGGGAAGGGACATAAACTCCACCTCTCCATGGGAGGAGTGTTAAGATCACATTGTAAAAAGAGCACTCAGGGTATAGGATACTGTTTCAGTCCCTTTTGGAAAATACTGTCTGCAATAATATATGTATATACATGTAAAGGGAGCTTCCTAACAGAGTGCAGAGAGTTAACATCTGAGAGCTATTTTTCACTGTCTGTGGCAGTTGAAAATTAAAGTTTTTCTGGGACTTCCCTGGTGGTCCAGTGGGTAAGACTCCATGCTGCCAATGCAGGGGGCCCTGGTTTGATCCCTGGTCAGGGAACTAGATCCTGCATGCCGCAACTAAGAGTCCGCATGCTGCAACTAAGACCCCGCATGCTGCAACTAAGACCCAACACAGCCTAAATAAATAAATATATATATAAAAAAAATAGGGCTTCCCTGGTGGCGCAGTGGTTAAGAATCCACCTGCCAATGCAGGGGACATGGGTTTGAGCCCCGGTCTGGGAAGATCCCACATACCATGGAGCAACTAAGCCCGTGTGCCACAACTACTGAACCTGCGCTCTAGAGCCCGTGAGCCACAACTACTGAGTCCATGTGTCACAACTAGTGACGCCCGCGCACCTAGAGCCTGTGCTCTGCAACAAGAGAAGCCACCTTAGTGAGAGGCCTGCGCACTACAACGAAGAGTAGCCCCCTCTCCCCTCAACTAAAAAGAAAGCCCACACGCAGCAACGAAGACCCAGCGCAGCCAAAAATAAATAAAAATAAATAAATAAAGTTATTTTTAAAAATGAAATGTTGAAAATAAATAAATAAAGTCTTTCCTTCGCAGCTGCTCACCAAACATGAACACCCATTTTGGAATTCATAGAAGTGAGAAATAAATATTTTGTGTTATCCATTAAAAAATAATAAAGTCTGTCTGAGATGTAAAGCAGGATTTTACATCTTCCCTATGCTTTCTTTATTAAGAATTATTTTCCACTAATTTCTTACAAGTGTAAAGTTTGCAGTGTTTTGATTAACATTTTGCTCTCACACACATAATTGGCAAGTGCATTACAATTCTTTAAACTTCTCATCAGCAGATGAACAACAGCAAGTACAGAATTTCAGTAACTACCAGAGTTTCTCTTTTGGCTCAAAATACTGTAATAAAAGTATTGATCTAATAACTCGATCACTCGCATCCCTTTAAAGTAAAATGTGATAGACTGCTTTAATAGAGAATTACTGATAATAGAAAAATATAATGCCCAGTCTCTCAGTTGTGCATTCCTTTTTATTAGCTTCTATTCGATTACATAATGCAAAGTTTTGGAATATTCGAAATTAGCGGGCACCTTTGAAAGAAACTTTAATACTTTTCTTTGTTATTGCAAGTCTTTTTTTTTTTAATATGAAAAAAGACTGAGGAAATGTCTTAATGTTTGGTTAACAAATTAAAAACCCATGTTTAAATGCTTTAATATCCTGGTCCTATTTCACTGTGTCATCAGGGGTTGATTTATCAGCTGTAAAATTCCGTAAGAAATCTTTTAAATGTAGAACTGTTAACAATAGTTCAACTTCTGTACATATACTGTGATCTTCTGATAATGACAATATCAATTGTGACAGCTCACTGCAGCTTACCCAGACCAGCTCTGAAATCAGTGATGCATTTTCAGAGATCTGAGACAGGTCACAAGGCTGGACTTGATTTCACTATCCAATGCTTGCTATGCATACAATAGTTCAGGCCCTTGCCAATCCTCTCCAAATCCTTTCTGCAAATCTTATGAACAAAACACCTTTTTCAAGAACCAAACAATTGGTGCATTTGGGTGATCTTTCAATTAAGAAGACAGAAAAGATGTTGATCATATTACAAGGACAGACTCAACGGAAAGGAGTTTTGGAAGTTGACAATTTGTCATTTTAAAACATCAAGTTGAATGGAATACATCTCAGTGAATAGTTAAATTAGATCTGGAGGCATTAGCTCAGAGCTAACCCCTTTTTCTGTGTGCTAGTTCCATCATAATTGATGGATGGGGAAGATGTACACAGAAGTGTATAGAAGTTAGGATTCATATGGCTACATGTGTCAAAACAACCAGAAACCAAGATAAATAACATTGGCTTGAAGTTTACAAAATAGAAACTTACTTCTAAACTGATATGGCAGCTCCATGATCATGAGGGATCTTCCACCTCTCTTGATGTCTCACCTATTTTACTTAGGACACAGCCTTATAGGTCAAGATGTTAAGTTCCAGCTACTGATTCTATATTCTAGTCAGCAAAAAGGAGGAAAGGAAAAGAAAACATAGTCTTTCCCCTTAAAAATGTTACCCAGGGGACTTCCCTGGTGGTCCAGTGGTATAGAATCCACCTTACAATGCAGGGGATGCTGGTTCGACCCCTGGTCAGGGAACTAAGATCCCACATGCCGTGGGGCAACTAAGCCTGTGTGCCCCAACTACTGAGCTCGCATGCCTCAGCTAGAGCCGATGCACCACAACTACAGAGCCCACGCGCCCTGGAGCCTGTGTGCCACAACTAGAGAGAGAAAACTTGCACGCCACAACTAGAGAAAAGCCTGCGCACCACAACGAAGATCCTGCGTGCCTCAGCTAAGACCCGACACAGCCAAAAACTAAACTAAAATAATAATAAATAAATCTCGAAAAAAAAAAAAAAAAAGAATGTTACCCAGGAGCTAATTTAACACTTCACTTAACGTCTGTAGTAGTAGAATTTACTCACATGGCCACATCCAGCTGCAAGGAATGCTGGGAAATACAGTCTTTATTCCTCATGACCATATTTCTAGATAACAAATCTATAAGGAAAAGGGAGAGATGAGACATTGGAGGCCAAATAGTATCCTCTACCACAAGATATGTGCTTTGGGGGAGGAGGGATGATCTAGATAGAATCCAACAAACTGTTGTGGTGAGGCAAATTTGTACAACATTGGGCTAGTCAGTATGTGACTGAAAAGCAAAATGATTTTTAAATTTCATTCTATTCCAAGTAAACATCAAAAATTGTATCTAAATGAGACAAAGTAATTATTATTGATATTGTTAAGTGTGAAAAAGGCATTGTGGTTATGTTAACATAATGCCTTACTTTTTAAAGATTTATGTTGAGTATGAAGGGATGAAATAACATGATCTCTGGGATTTGCTTAAAATATTTCTGCAAAGGAGAAATTGGGGAAAGATGAAGAAAATATGGTCAAAATATTGATAATTTAAAATTTGGGGTTTTAGGTATACGGGATTTATCATCCTACTATTTTTAATAAGTTTGAAACATTTCATTATAAAATTTTCTTTTGTAAATAATCAGGATTGAAATTTCTAGATCCTAAGTGATAATATGAGTTCCTTGTAGCCTTGGCCAAGTTACTTAATGTTACTGAGTCTCAGTTTCTTCATATGTAAAATGCAGATGATAATAACTTGTCCTAACCATTTAACAGTGCCACAGCGAGGGTCAAACATAAAAATGCCTGTGAAAGTGTTTTGGAACCTATAATGTAGTATGATATCAGTTATTGTTAATGATATGCTTGCTGTCATTTTTGTTATCATTATTAATGTGAGGCAAAGGCCATGTCTCATTATTCACTGCTGTATCTCCAGCGACTAGTAAAATGCCTGGCACATAATAGATATGAAATAAATGTCCGATGACTGAGAACAAAAATTGGTAAATTTGTATCTGCAACTGACATGGGCTAGAAGAGACATGAGAACTTATCCATAGTACATATTAAATGACTGGCTTAAAGTGACACAGGGTGGCAGAGGGTCAGTACAGTGGAAAGGCAAAGACATAGTCATCCTCAAAATTAAAAGGGAGGGGCTTCCCTGGTGGCGCAGTGGTTGCGCTTTCGCCTGCCGACGTGGGACACACGGGTTCGTGCCCCGGTCCGGGAAGACCCCACATGCCGCGGAGCGGCTGGGCCCGTGAGCCATGGCCGCTGAGCCTGCACGTCCGGAGCCTGTGCTCCGCACCGGGAAAATTAAAAGGGAAACACCAGAGACCAAGAACAGAATGTTGTTTTCTTTTTAACTACCTTGGGAAAAACATGCCATAATATAATCACATCACTTCTTGTTAGAGTCCCAGGGAACAGTGCATTTTCTAGCAGTACTCAGTTTTGTTTTGTTAACTACTATTTCTAAACAGGAGGCCAACCAGAGAGGACTCAAAAGTCCTTTGGTCATGCAAACATTTTGCTTCTAATGGTCACTATTGTAAGAATTGGTTTTGTAAATGGAATGACTACTTCTGTTCTTTAAAAGTTCTCATAATACTGTTACATGATCTCTGTAGCCAAGAGCTGTGACTTCTGTCCAAGTCTTTCATGGGAAGTTCTCTACTTGAGTATGCATCTGGATCAATCACTTCAGCAATGTCCTGACACAACAGGGTTGAGTTAGGACCACATTTTCAGATTATCACTCTAGTCCTATGTGTGAGATACGTATGCTCGACACTCCCCTAGCAAATAACAGCAGAGAGCAATCATTCAGTAGCCAAGATTACAGTGATAGAAATTACAGGACATTAATTTATTTTGACATACAATAAATATGTATTTTTGCTCATGAATCTATACATTGGTTAGGCAGTTCTGCTGATCTGAGCTGGTCTTGGTTGATCTCAGTGGGCAGGTCAGCTGGGAGCTGATTGAAGCAGGATGTTCATGGACAAGATGACTCATCTCTGCACTCTTGTTCTCCAGCAGGCTATCCCATGCTTGTTGTGGTGAAGGCAGGGTTCAAAAGAGCAAGCAGAAGTGTGTAAGTCTTCTTGGAGGCCTTAGCTCAGAACTGGCACATTCACTTCTGCTGCATTCTACTGGTTAAGCAAGTAACAAGGCCAGTAGAGAAAGGCAGGGAAAATAGATTCCACTTCTACATGGGATGCAAAGTCACATCATAAGAGACATGCATACCTAGAAGAGAAGAATTGGGGACATTTTTTTGCAATCAGTCTACCATAATAAAGATGAGATTTTGCTAGGGATACCTTAGTGAGGTTTCCTCTTGGAGTGTCCCCAACTAACCAAACAAAGTATTTTACCTCTTGAATAAGAAGAAGAGAATTCCTTTGGAATAATGGAGAGAAGCTTTAAGTTGGGTAGGCTGGTGACAGATATTGGACTTTATTTTGAAGGTTACAAAAACAGGCATAGATCTAATTATTCTGTGCTTTCCAAAGTTTGCCCATGCCCAATAACAACATGGATTTCTATGTTCTGGGTATTAAGCCCTTTACATATTGCAACTCATTTAATCCTTACAACTACCATATAAAATATCATTATCCCTATTTTATGGATGAGGTACCTGAGGCTTAGGAAGGTTAAAGGGTAGGAAGGTTTAACAGCCTGATCAAGGTCTCTCAGCTATAAGTGAGAGAGTGTGGATTCAAACCCAGGACACTCTGACTTCAAGGCCAGTGGGAGATATTAAGCACTATGATATTCAGTCTCCCAAAATGAAGAAGTTCCCTCTATCCCTGAAAGTGGCATTGTACATCCATTTGGAGGTACAGAAAACCCTAACCATCTCAAGCTAAAAAAGTAATAGAATTTTCATTTGCGGTTTATATGCTAAAGCAGGTTGGTGTCATATCGTAAAAGAGGAGTCAACAAACTTTTTCTATTAAAGGCCAGATAGTAAATATTTTAGGCTTGTGGGTCATATGGTCTCTATTACAACTGTCAGCTCTATATGTAAATGAATGAACGTGGCTGTGTGCCAAGAAAACTTTATTTACAAAACGGGGGGCCAGCCAGATTTGTCATAGAGAATTTGATACCAAGCCAAGGCTTAGCAAAAAGGCACTTTGTTCCAAAGTCCAGTTTGAAGTGTTCTCCAAATCCTCTCAAACATGATAGAGTAATAATGCACATTATAATAATTCATATATGCTATTAATAAAATATACTTAAAAATAAGGTAAAATCATGATTGTCGTGTAAATACAAAAACACACAGGTCAAAGATCTTATTTAACTTATTAATAATTAATGAAAGAAACAGTGAGAGGTTAAAACTTTTTCAAAAGAGAATTCAAAGAACAAACACATATAGTAGCAACCAGGAATGCTGAAATGAAATTGCCAATAGGTGATAAAACAATATTTACAGGGAATAAAATGTAATGTTTGGAATCATCTCTTTTACATGGTGACAGTCAATTGCATCTTCACCAGAGACAATTTATTGTCACGTCTACAGACAAGACTCATTTGTGTCAGTTTTATACAACTTACAGTTGGATGTAAAATTTTCTGAAGATCATGAAAACCACAGACACCTATATAGTCAGAAAACCCCAAAGGGTCACCTAGACAACAACCATTGAGAAGATACCCATTCTGAATTTTCCCTGATGATCTATTATAATTTTTCTTCACACTATGCTTTTTAAAAATTGAAGTAGAGTTGATTGACAATATTGTCTTAGTTTCAGGTATACAGAAAAGTGATTCAGTTATACCTATATACACACATATATTTATAATGTTTTTTTCTTTAAACATCTTTATTGGAGTATAATTGCTTTACAATGGTGTTAGTTTCTGCTTTATAACAAAGTGAATCAATTATACATATACATATGTTCCCATATCTCCTCCCTCTTGCGTCTCCCTCCCTCCCACCCTCCCCATCCCACCCATCCAGGTGATCACAAAGCACCGAGCTGATCTGCCTGTGCTATGCGGCTGCTTCCCACTAGCTATTTATTTTACGTTTGGTAGTGTACATATGTCCATGCCACTCTCTCACTTTATCACAGCTTACCCTTCCCCCTCCCCATATCCTCAAGTCCATTCTCTAGTAGGTCTGTTTCTTTAATCCTGTCCTGCCCCCAGGCCCTTCACGACACTTCTTTTTTCTTAGATTCCATATATATGTGATAGCATACGGTATTTGTCTTTCACTTTCTGACTTACTTCACTCTGTATGACAGACTCTAGATCCATCCACCTCACTACAAATAACTCCATTTCGTTTCTTTTTATGGCTGAGTAATATTCCACTGTATATATGTGCCACATCTTCTTTTTATTTTATTTTGTTTTATTTTTTTTGTGGTATGTGGGCCTCTCACTGTTGTGGCCTCTCCCATTGCAAAGCACAGACTCCGGATGCGCAGGCTCAGCGGCCATGGCTCACAGGCCCAGCCACTCCACAGCATGGGGGATCTTCCCGGACCGGGGCACAAACCTGTGTCCCTTGCATTGGCAGGCAGACTCTCAAACACTGCAACACCAGGGAAGCCCGTGCCACATCTTCTTTATCCATTCATCCGATGATGGACACTTAGGTCGTTTCCATATCCTGGCTATTGTAAATACAGCTGCAATGAACATTTTGGTACATGAATCTTTTTGAATTATGGTTTTCTCAGGGTATATGCCCAGTTGTGGGATTGCTGGGTCATATGGTAGTTCTATTTGTAGTTTTTTAAGGAACCTCCATGCTGTTCTCCATAGTGGCTGCACCAATTCACATTCCCACCAGCAGTGCAAGAGTGTTCCCTTTTCTCCACAGCCTCTCCAGCATTTATTGTTTCTAGATTTTTTGATGATGGCCATTCTGACCGGTGTGAGATGATATCTCATTGTAGTTTTGATTTGCATTTCTCTAATGATTAATGATGTTGAACATTCTTTCATGTGTTTGTTGGCAGTCTGTATAT
>RJWK010042326.1:0-19200 GCA_004363435.1 Platanista minor
AAAAAAAAAAAAAAAAAAAAAAACCACAAAAAAGCAGGACATAAGCATGAATATCCTAATATAAAAATAATTCCAATAATTTTCATCTCTGTCTATAGTTTATATTGACTCTTGTTTTTTTTCTGGCTTTATCAGGAACTTGCTAGGACAAACTTTTCTAAAGTGGCTGATTGAGTTAGGGATACACCTTAGCCCTTTTCACAGCTTCAGCTTGCCACAAAAAAGAATGGAGACAAAGCATTTAGATACATCTCCTTTCTGGTAGACCCAAGTTAGTTTCATGCATTGTTGCCCTAGCAGCATATTCTTTTCATTTGAGCAACCCTGGGATTATTTTTAAGCCCACTGAATGAATTCTTAATTTCAGATATTAATATTTATTTACTCATTTCCAGCCTTTCCACTAGGTTCTTTAAAAAAAAAAATTTCATCTCTCTGCTGAAATTCCCCAACTGTTCACTCTTGTTGCCCAACTTTCCTGCAACATCCCTTAATATATTGTCATAATTCTTTTGATGTCCATATCTGACCATTGCAACATCTGGGAATCCATGTCTGGGTCTGTTTCTTTTGACTATGTCCTCTCTTGACCATGGGTCACATTTTCTTGTTTCTTCACAAGTCTTATACATTGTAATTGTATGCTGGGCTTTGTGTGCCAAAGAGCAGTAGGTGAAAATAAATGATATTTACCTCCAGAAAAAGGTACACTCCTTTTTTTTTTGGTCACACCACTAGAGGGGCTGAGTGGATCTGCTCTGTGGCTGAACTGGGGCTAGGCTTTGTTGTAGTTGTAGTTACTTTGTTGTAGTCTTAGTTAGACTCAATTCACCATTCCCTTCAGGATCAGAGCAGGAACAGGACTTTCCTTTCAGAGATGCTTGGTCTGTAAACACTGGTGGATTCCTGTTCTTCTCATATTTTATAGCCAGCTACCAACTTTTTGCATGTCTGGGAGTTTTCTTTGCTCTCTATTCCTCTGGCTTTCAGTTTCTCAGGAGCTCTGTCTCTACCCGGCTCCCCTCCCCATGGCAGTGCAAGCAGTGAAGACTCAAGAGTATTTTGCAGGGATTCCTCTCAGCTCTCCTGTGCTTCCCTGGCCTCTGGAAGGCTACTGAGGTATAGTTGGTAAGACTCAGGTGCCTTTGAAGTATTCCTTTCTGCTGTCCTGCTGTCCCAGCCTTTGAGAGACTCTGCCTTAACAATCAGCGAAGACCTGGAGAACTCAGGAGGGATCTCTTCCCACTCTCTAGCCTCACCTTCAGCCTTCAGAGAGTTGCTGCCCTCAGAGCTCTTGGTGAAGTGGCTTGGCTGCCTTCCCTCAGCTCTCCAGCTCTGCTCTCAGCCTGTAGCAGGTGCTGCCTTGTGCTAGGAGAAGGCTCTGTGTGTCTTGCTGGGGAAGGAGGTCGGGCTGGTGTGTGGATCTCTTTCAGGTCTGGTGCCTTGCCTCCAGCAATTTTTTTTTTTTTTTTGCCGCACCACGCGGCACGTGAGATCCTAGTTCCCCGTCCAGGGATTGAACCCCGGCCCCCGGCAGTAAAAGCACCGAGTCTTAACCACTGGACCTCCAGGGAAGTCCCACTGCCTCCAGCTTTTTGCCTATCGCCAGGCACTCAGCGAAGACCTGTGGAGAACAGGGTGTCAACTTGCCCTGTGGCTGGAGCTCATTGGTATTCTAATCTGTCATGCTCGTCCACACAGAACTAGGAGTTTATGAAAAGTTTGGCTGGTTTCTCCTTATCTGTCTATTCCTCCTTTTCACTCTGCCAGGGATGAAAGCAGCCATAGTCTCTTCTCTCCTATGAAGTGTTTATCACTTTCTGGAATTTACTTTGTTTAGATTTCTTCATGTCCTCAGCATTCAGATGAGTTTTAAAATGATGATTCGTAGCTTCTCTCTCTTGTTCTTAGCATTAGTGGGGAACAATGATCTCGTGAATTTCTACATTCTGAATGGAAGCATAATACCTGGGAATATTTTAAAATATGGAGCTGCCATAACCTGTGTCTTGCTAATACTTTTTCCATTTTTATGGTTTTGTAATAGAAGTATAATTTTAACAAGAAATACCAAATAACTGCCATTAAGTCAGGAAATGGCACATGGAAGCTGAAATTCCAGTCTTCGGGAGGCCCATCACCTCTACCCACTAAGGTGGGGCATCTTCTAAGCTGGCATTGGCCCTGGCCTCAGTGGCGCACCCAGCAGTGTGGCACTCCTGCCCCTCGTCTTCTCAGTGGCTTCCATGTGAGCATCTCTGTCTGCAGGCTGTGTTGTTGACTTATTAAGTAACTTTGAAATCAACCATTAGATCTGAAAACTTTGATGGAAGGGGAAGAAGAGAAATAGTATATCCTGTGTTGCGAATTATCGTCTACGCTTCCTCGTGTATGATGATTCCTCTTCCTTTCTTTTTCTTTGTAATTTTTTTTTTTTTTTTTTTTTTTTTTACTGGGCAGAGAGTCAGGTCTTGGAAGCTCTTTCCAGTCAAGCCATAGACACCCTCTGAGAGAGCATGTCATACCCTATGTGTCCCTCCCCACCTTCATCCGTGGAAGTAGCAAGTGCTGGGAGAGTTCTCAGCTTGCAAGGTCATGTCTGATTACACTATGTTCTGCTTCAATAACAAAACTACTTGAATAAGGTTGAAGACAGAGCAACAGACTATCTGTTAGGATTAGCTTTGGCTGTGTGTGACAGAAAACCCAGAGTAACAGTGGTTTAAACACAATAGCTCTTTATTTCTCTTTTAGACATAAAAATCTCAGTCCAGGACATTCCTAGATGTCAGGGATCCAGAATCTCTCTACCTTGTTTCTCAGCCGTGTGTGTCCTTGGGCTCATAGTCTAAGATGGTTGCATTCAGATTCTAGAAAAAGGAATAAAAGAAATATAAAGAAGCTGGACAAAGGGTTGCAGGTATGCTACCTCTTAGGGAAGGTTCTTAAAGCCTGTTCGATACATTCCTACTCGTTCCATTGACAAGAACTTTTTCACATGGCAACACTTAGCTGCATGAGAGGCTGAGGAACATAGCCTTTATTGTAGGCAGCTGTTTGTCCAGCTGAAAATCAGGGGTTCTGTTGCCATGGAGGAAGACAAGAATGTATATTGAGGGTCAACCAGCTGTCTTGGTCACCAATCAGCTTTCTGGGGAAGAATATTACAGAGTTCCAGTCTAGTCCTGGACCTTGAAACTGTTTCTGAAGGGGGAGCATTTAATATGTCAGTCGCCTCCATTCCAATAACTGCTCCCCTTCCTTCCCTCTTAGCTGTGTGGGTCTTTAGAACCAGAGCAGTGATATGATAACACCCAAGATAACAAAGGAACTTAAAAAATCATATGGAACAGCTGAAGAAACTTGAGGATCTTCAGATTAGAGGAAAGAAGAGTTGATGATGATACAATGTTTTCACACATTTGAAGTTCAATCTTGTGAAGTCTGGATGGACCAGAAGGGCAGAATCCAGCCAGTGAGTTAAAGACATAGGGAGAGTAATACAAGTTCATTATAAAGAGGGAAACTCTAATAGTAAGAGCTGTCTCAGGAGATAGCACACATTTACTGCTATCTTCCTATCTCTGATAGGTGTTGAGGACAGAATAGTCAGCAAGAACTTTTGGTTCCTGCCAGGATGACACCTCCTTCTAGTGAGGAAGACAGAAGTTGATCAGATAATCACACACATGTAAATGCAGATCATAAAGTATAACAACTAGGTCTTGGACCATTGACGATGGGAGAAGCAAGGGACGGTCAGCCATTTGTAGACCTCATATAGAGAGGATGTGTGCTCATGTCAGGTCTAAACTAAATGACTTATGGTCTCTCCTGCTCATTTCTAGAAGTGTGCTCTGGGTAGTGCTGCAGTAGAAAGAAGAGAAGAGATTTGCCTTGGAGGGCAAAGTGAATTCCAAATTTGTGGGACTTCTAAAATGGACTCTCTGAAGTTCCACGATAGTTCACCATCACTAAACCAGGTTGTGCTAATCTCTTGCCTGGATAGAGGAAGTTGGTTGAACACATGTGATTTCAACAACTTGAGAAACTTAAAAGACTTGAACTAGTCGATTTAGGAGAAGTAAAGACCCTCTAAAATCTGTAAATTTTCTGAAAAGTTTCTGGAAATTCTGAAAAGTTTTCCCACTGAGGACTTAAAAAAACCCATAACTCCCTTTTGCCCAAGAAAACAACCAGGAAAGAAATGATAAAAACTCTTTTTTCAGTTCTCTAGATGTCTAAATATATCAATATACAAAACATGGTAATTTTATGAGTGAAACAAGTTATACATAATGCATTTTTATGTTCCTAAACGAACAGCATGACTTTATATCTGTAAAGGGCCCTAAAAATAAGCTTTGCATGTATTTCAATCCTCTGCCCCCAAATTTTCTTTGAAGAAAAAATTTTTTTTATTCTTCCGTGCCTTAACATTTCTGAAAAATCTATGTATCTGGTCTGTTCCTTTTGTTCTTGCTGCCTTGTAGCTTGTGTTCTATTCCTGTAAAGTTGATGGGTTGAAATTAAATTGTTCTTTTATCCTAACTGATAGATGAGATTTAACTCTCTGTAGTTTACCTGCTAGGGTATCTAGAGAGCTGAGGATTGGGGATGTGTGTTCTGTCAGTGGTTTTTGCCAAGGTGGGCTGCTTCATTTCTTCCCAGCTTTACTTTCCACGGGGGCCTGCCAGGCACACTGACATGCAGCAAGTTTATCCAAAGGACTCAAGAACCATACAGCCAGAGAGTAATTCGTCTTCATGACACACCCGGGAGGCATTCAGGCAAAAAGGCTGTTACCGCTGTGAGGCATTGGCGAGAGAATCATCTTGGCGTCTGGACACAGTGGTTGGGGGCCAAGACTCTTGGGCGCTGCCACCAACTCTGTGGGGTCATAGGAAGGTCCCTCCCCCTCTCTGAGGCCTTCACCAAAGGATGAGGGTATTGGACAAAACCTCTGTGGTCCTCATAAGCTCTAACATTCTATAAATCTATTAGTTTGAGCCCACATTTCAAAATAAGAAGGTCACAGCATTGATCTAAGGTTATAAAATACACTAATGGGAGAGTTGTGCTTTCTTGTCTCTGAATGGCACTGCAATCTTTATTTATTATTATTATTATTTTTTGCGGTACGCGGGCCTCTCACCGCTGTGGCCTCTCCCGTTGCGGAGCACAGGCTCCGGACGCGCAGGCTCAGCGGCCATGGCTCGCGGGCGCAGCCGCTCCGCGGCACGTGGGATCCTCCCGGACCGGGGCACGAACCCGTGTCCCCTGCATCGGCAGGCGGACGGACTCTCAACCACTGCGCCACCAGGGAAGCCCTGGCACTGCAATCTTTTGAATAAACATGTGTATTCACGTAAACATGCTGGACAATCTTGGTTTAGTTTACCATGGGAAGGGTGAAAATAACTCTGGGGGAAAGCAGGGTTGAGGGAAAAGAATAAATCCTCCTGGTGCCCCAAAACTCTTTGCCATGGCAGTAATAATTTCAACGCCTACTTTAGACTGTGTCACCTTGATAGCTCTTGGGGAGTTGAGTTGGAGAAGAAATGTTCCCTCACTTTCTGATGCTGTTTTGTTGGCTTCTTTCCTTCCAAAGTCTTCCCTTGAATGCCTGACTTTGCTTGTAATCAGCCAGCTTTATCCTGGCTTTGAGTTATTCCTGACCAATGTATTAATGACCAGGCTACTCTGCCCTGCTAGTGTGATGGAGACGGGCTGAGGAGCTGGGTGTCGTTTCTGTCCTCGTGGCCCAAGAGTCCATGGGGCTCCTTTGCCCTTCCAGAAATGACTCCAAGGGCAGGATTGCCAAGAGGCAGCCAGAAAGCTTGGCCTTGTTTTGTCTCCAAACTGGTGGGCAGACCCAAGAGGCTGAGATGAACATCTGAATTTAGGAGTGCTTAACGCTGATTCAAAACTGAAGCTGCCCTCTAAACTTTTGAGTGGATTGCCATCAATATGAGAAATATACATATGTGCTCTTTCAAAAATGACTAATCTGCACTCAACCACGCTATTTCCTTTCTTACTGCCCACATTCTAACACCCCCAAGGGTGGTTTCTATTTATTGTCAATAAAGGCACTTCTTAGATTGCTTAGATCTGAAAATGAAAATAAATGCCTTAATTTGTATATGAAGTGATGTGGGTTATTATGCATGCAGAAAGTAATTCTGAAAAATTGGAAATAACCTAAATCTCCATCAATGGAGATTACTATAAATTATCAGATTTATAGTAATTCACAAATGAAATATAAGGCAGCATTTAAAACCATAATGGAAAAGAATACAAAAAAGAATGTACACATAGGTGTAACTGAATCACTTTGCTGTACAGCAGAAACTAACACAACATTGTAAATCAACTATACTTCAATAAAAAAACATAAAATGATGATGGAGATACATCTTTGTTGATATGCAAAACTATTCTGATATGTGAAACAGGTTAAAACTATATATTAGATGACCCTGTTTTTGCAAAGAAAAAGTTAAGAGAGGATTCACCTAGGCATGTGTAGTTGGGGGAATAAGAAGAATTTCTGGCGTCCGTGTGGCCTGGACCCAGAGCCTTAGTATTTTCACCACATTTTTTCGGTATTGTCACCTTGGTTTCCAATGCTCTGTACTTGTCCATGTATAAAAAATTTGAACAGTGGCCAACCATGGGTGACGGAAATATGGATGACTGTGTTTTCTGCTCAGCAGACAGATTTTTTCCCACAATGAACATTTATTGCTTCTGTGATAAAATAGCAAAAACAGGAAAAAGGGATCCAGGAGAACCTCCTTTTCTTGGGATGTTTTGGTTGAAATTAATTTGAACTTCATTTCTAGTTCAAATTGCTGAATCTTCCCCTTACTCTTTTTTGGCTCTAAGTTCTTTCTACTCTGTTATTTTGCATATTCCAATCATGAAGCTATCTTGACACGTGGCAGGTTGGGCAGAACGTTCCAAAAGGCAAGTTGGCCCTTCTCCATTTGCGTGGATAGTCCTGACCTTTTGGAAATTTGGCTCACCTGTAGGGGTGCAGACATTGCCTGGGAAACTGGAGGAGAAAACCAGCAGTAGCCAGAGGAGGTAGAGCCGATTGATATGTGGAGATTTAATCACCACTGTGGAACATCAAATTACAGTTCTCAATTCTTCACAGCACTCAAAGAGAGTTATTCATCAACGCCCTTGTTATGGCCTCATGGTGGGTGGAATATATGTCCTGCCCCTCAACTTTGGGTTTGGCCAAAGAGAATATTAGTGGATGGGGGATGACAGAGGCTTGAAAAGAGCCCGTGCATTCGGGCTGCAATTTTGGTACATCCGTGACCCCCCATGAGAAGAGCTTCCTCCAGGCAGCTGTTGCCCCATCAGCCTGGGCCCCAGAATAAACATACATGCCTACAGCCCAGTCTACAGTCTGGAGCCAAGTGCAGCTGAACTGCCACCCGAAGCGGAGCTCCCCAGCCTGGACTAGCCAAAGCACAATCAATGTTGCAGGCTCGTGAGTAGGAGACTAAATCCTAGTTGTTTGAAGCCACTGAGTTTGGGGGTGGTTTATTATGTAGCTTTATTGGGACTATTTTTGGTTGTTACACTGGTCTAAGTCTGCTAAACAGACCCACCTGAGTCCCTGCTGGCTGAAAAGGGATTTCTGGCTGCTTGCACCTGGTAAGTATGCCCAGACCATCCACAGATGTTGTGGTGATAACCTGGAAAGAAGAGAGACTATGGGTAATCCGACTTCCCATCCCGGGCAAATATAGCTTTCCCTACCTGATTATAAATGCATTCCAGCATCATTTGAGCTCCTTAAATTAAGGAATATGTTATTAATATTCTAGCCCAAGATCCAGAGAAATTCAGTTTGCTGTCAATGCCTGACCGGTGAGTCATTATGAACAGCTTACAAGCCAGGAAGCCCAGACTACACCATTGACTCTGGACTTTTTGTCAACCCTACTGTTTTTTGGAGGACTTTGTTCCTTTCATTTTAACTTTGCTCTAACATCCAGCAGGCTGCTGGACAAGTCAGAGGTCATGGGAGGAAATGGTATTGGAAAACTCACAGACATGGTGGCAGGGATATTGGATGGACTTTGCTTTCTGTCCGAGAGTTTTGCAATCTGAGGGATTTCATTGAAGACAGGATTGTGTTTAGATTCCGTAGTGCAAGCGTTATCCAGATTCACCTTCTCCTTCTGTGCTTGGCAAGAAATGCAGAACTTGCTTGGATGCTTGCCTTGTGTGCAGTCAATTGTTAATGCCCGATAGATGGCTGGAACATGGTCCCAGGGGGTGCTCTCGAGGATGCAGACTCGGAAGGAGCACGTGGAAGTCATCAGACTGCTCCCTGTAATAACGAGGAAATGAGGTCTCAGCACAAAGCACACCCAGGAAGCAGTAGGGCTTTAGCTAGAAACCAGAGCAGCGAGACCTCTCCCCACTGGCTTTCAATGGTACACATAGGTTTTTTGGCTTTTCTACCTTTTCTCTGCAGGATACACACTGAACGTGAATTTACTTACGGGGCTAATGTTTTAAATCAATGAACTTAAAAAAATTATAAAAAGAATACATCGTCAGTTTTAGGTAGTTTGGAAAATGTAGAAATGTACAAAGAAACAAAATCACCTGTGATCCCACAAACCAGACACGGTCACTGCTGGTGTGCTTTTGTGTTACCTGACCTCACCAACAATTTGGTATTTGGCGTACATGTCATTTACTTTAAAAATTTTTGTAGAAATCATTTTTCTTTGCCATTTCATATTCTTTGAAGACACTGGATTTTAATTACTGAAAAATGATCCACCATGATCTGTTTAACTTTTCCACTGTTGTTGGATATTTGTTTTTCCTCCAGTTTTCGCTATCATCAGTAACGCTGTGATGAGAATTCTTTCCTAGAAAGGGAATGTGAGTTACTTTTAAAAGCCCTCATACTGTGTAGTGAGATGGGCTTGTTAACACACTGCTATTTATAGATTAGTTTATGTTACACTTTTGATAAGTACTGTGAGAGTCATTAAACAGTTTCACACCTTTTGACTATAAAATTGTTTATATTCCAGGGAAATAATTTGAAATATGGCCAAAAATCTATGCTCAAAATTTCCTTTGCTTCATTTTGTTTTTAATAATAATATAAGATTGAAAAGATAAATTTCTTGTATTAGGAAATTAGTTACATAAATGACGGTTCATTCTTCTGATTGAAAGTGACACTTATGGGAGTTTTAAATAATGGAAATGCTGACTGTAAATGTAAAATAAGGATACAAAATTCTATGTATTGTATCAGTTTGACTCTGTGAAGCAACATGCATGGGAGAGAATCTACCAAATATCAGTACAAGATCGAGTGATCTTTTTCCTCTCTCTGTACTTTTTCTACTATCTTAAATATATCACTTTTACCATCAGGAAAAAGAGTGTGTTGTTGTTCTTTATAGTCACATATTAGAGGTGAGGTCACTTCCAGGGAAGGAAGGCATGACTGTCTGTGTGGGTTCCATTTCCTTCCTAACAAGAGTTATTCAGAGCACGGTCAAAGCCATATCCCTGTGCTCTCACCCCTTTAAACAAGATCAGTGCCTTCCTTTGCTTGGCTTAACATAATGTGAACTCTGGTTTCATTTTCCTGAGTATATTTTTCCCTAATTCAATTTTCTAGCTTTCAGACATTTTGATGCTTTTTCAAGAATGAATAAAATCCTATATGTTGGGTCACACCCCTCTATTTTTCTCTTAAATTTTTTTGTTTCAAATCTTAGGTAAAGTAGTTCTTCAAGTTGGGTGTGTATGTATATGTACACCTCACCCTGCCCTAGGTAACCCATTAATCTACTTTCTGTCTCTGTAGATTTGCCTACTCTGGATATTTCATATAAATTAACTCATTCAATGTGTAGCTTTCGTGACTGGCTTCTTTAAGTCAGTGTAATTTTTTAAAATTAATTAATTAATTAATTTTTGGCTGTGTTGGGTCTTCGTTGCTGTGTGCCGGCTTTCTCTAGTTGGGGCGAGTGGGGCTACTCTTTGTTGTGGTGCATGGGCTTCTCATTGTGCCGGCTTTTCTTGTTGCAGAGGATGGGCTCTAGGTGCACAGGCCTCGGTAGTTGTGGCACATGGGCTCAGTAGTTGTGACTCGCAGGCTCTAGAGCACAGGCTCGTATTTGTGGTGCTTAGTTGCTCTGTGGCATGTGGGATCTTCCCGGACCAGGGCTCGAAGCTGTGTCCCCTGCATTGGCAGGTGGATTCTTAAACCACTGCACCACCAGGGAAGTCCTGAGTCAATGTGTTTTCAAGTTTCATCCATGTGGTAGCAGGTATCATTACTTCAGTCTTTTCATTGCCATATAATATTCTATTGTATAGATTTACCACATTTTATTTATCTATTCACCAGTTGATGGACATTTGGATTGTTTCCGCTTTTTGGCTATTATAAATAATGCTGCTGTGAACATTGTGTGCAAGTTTTTGTGTGAATATATGTTTTCATTTCTCTTGGGTAGGTACCTAGGAGTGAAATTGCTGATTCATATGATAACTCTGTGTTTAACTTTTTGAGGAACTTCTGGACTGTTTTCGAAAGTGACTGCACCATTCTATATCCCCGTCAGTCATGTATGAAGGTTCTGATTTCTCCACATTGTAGCCAACACTTGTTATTATCCATCTTTATCACTGTAGCCATCCTAGTGGATGTGAGATGGTATCTCATAGTGGTTTTCATTTGCATTTTCCTGTTTAGTGATAAGGAACATTTTTTTCACTTGCTTCTTGGCCATTTTTGTGTCTTCTTTGGAGAAATGTCTGTTTAGATCCTTTGTCTATATTTTAATTGGGTTTTTGCCTTTTTATTATTGAGTTGTGAGAGTTCTTTATACATGTATCTTCTTTGGAGAAATGTCTATTTAGATTCTTTGCCTATGTTTTAATTGGGTTATTTGCCTTTTTATTATTGAGTTATGAGAGTTCTTTATATGTTCTAGATACAAGTCTCTTATCAGGTATATGATTTGCAAATGTCTCTCTTATTTTGTGGGCTGTCTTTTCACTGTTTTGATGGTGTCCATTGTACAAAAGTTTAAAATTTTGATGTAGTCCCATGTATCTATTTTTTTCTTTTGTCAGTTGTCCTTTTGGTGTCATTTCTAAGAAGGTTTTTTTCCTAACTTGAGGTCATAAGGATTTATTCCTATATTTTCTTCTGAAAGTTTTATAGTTTTGCTCTTACATTTAGGTCTCTGATCTATTTTGAATTCATTTTTGTGTACAGTGTGAGGAAAGGGTTGTAATGGAATGAATTGTGTCCCCCACCCCAACCCCCAATTCATATGTTGAAGCCCTAACCCCCAATCTGGAGATAGGGTCTTTAGGAGGTAATTAAGGTTAAATGAAGTTATAAGGGTGGGGCCCTAGTCCAGTAGGACTGTAGCCTTATAAGAAAAGGGAGAGACATCTCTCTGTCTCTCTGTCTCTCTCTCTCTCTCTCTCTCTCTCTCTCTCTCCCTCTCCTCTTTACTCACTGTGTGAGGACACAGTGAGAAGGCAGCCTTCTGCAAGCCAGGAAAAGAGCTCTCACCAGAATTCGACCATGATGGCATCCTGATCTTGGACTTCTAGCCTCCAAAACAGAAAATATATTTCTGTGGTTCAAGCCACCCAGTCTTGGTATTTTGTCATGGTGGCCTGAGTTGACTAATATAGGGGTCCAACTTCATTCTTTTGCGTAAGGATATCCAGTTGTCCCAGTGCCATTTGGTGAAAGGACTATTCTTTCACACTGAATTGTCTCGGCTCCAGTTACTCTTAAACTAGCTCAGGGCTGAGAGTAGAATCTATCCAAATTGTCTGTGAGCAGAGAAGAAATAGTGAAATAAACAACTCCGCTTCCTTCCTCAATTCATAAGTAGATCAGGGCATTCTAGAATTTTGATGTGAAGCTTTGTTCATGTTATGTGTGAACTTTTTTTTTTTTTTTTTGTGGTACGCGGGCCTCTCACTGTTGTGGCCTCTCCCGTTGTGGAGCACAGGCTCCGGACGCGGAGGCTCAGCGGCATGTGGGATCTTCCCGGACCGGGGCACGAACCAGCGTCCCCGGCATCGGCAGGCGGACTCTCAACCACTGCGCCACCAGGGAAGCCCTGTGTGTGAACTTTTGAATCTCCCTTTCTTTGCCAGCATTTGATAGAACCTCAATAACCTTGCATCTGTTTCTATTAGCAAGATAATCAAGCTAGGTTAGGCACGTAATATTTTAGCACCTTATTAATAAAGGCTATTCTCGTGTCCTGGAGCTTGGGGGTGCTACCGTGAGGAGTTAGGGGAGGGAAGCAGGAAGGAGGATTGAAAGAGTACGTGTGTATAAGTGAATACATATTTAGTAACCATTTTAGTTATAAACCTATAGATTTTTATGGAAATCTAAATCTCAACCAAAGAAAGAGAAGCTTTGTCTCTCCATTTCTTTTTCCTCATAGCCCATGGCCAAGTTTAATTCCTGCTCCAAGCCAGCATCGAAAGAGAAAAAAAAGCAACAACAACAAAAACCCTTTTGCTCTCTGAAGCACACAGTGCACTCATTGATCTGAGAACAAGTTAGTTCCATTGCTTGCTTTACCTTGCTGCTGGGAAAAAACAAAAACCTCCCATAAAAACATGGCTTGTGGGGAAAGGTGGGAATACCCTAAAAAGCTTTTCTTTGTTTCTGAAGACACCCTCTTCTACAGAGCTTGAGTTGTGTAGCGATCAGGACATGGAGATCATTCCTGGCTAAGCTACCGATACAGCCCATGGCTTGGGCATACCCACAAGGCCTCTCAGGTTCCTCACAGGAAAAATGGAGACAGCACATTGATTCCTCCGTAAGGCCATGCTCTTAGATTTCCATCTTCAGCTTTCAAGGGGACCACTGTGACCCCCCTGCAGACACAAAGAGGAGGAATCTTCCCTCTACTCCCTTCTCTACTCTTTGGATTGGACAGAGGACTGAAAACCAAACCAGCGACGCTGACACCTCCGTGCATGCGTCAGTTAGCAATGCGGCCAGCTGTCCCCAGTTAGAGGGGTAGGTCTAGGGTGGATCTTCTGTTCACATGTTCAAAGCTGAGATAAAGTTTGCACAGACCCTTTTTTCTCCAGGTATGGAATGCCATGGGCATGTTTCAGGTTTTCAGTTTCTATTCCATGCACTAGCATCTTCAAGAAGTAAGTAAGGAAAATGTAAAATAGCTAGCTAGTGGGAAGCACAGGGAGATCAGCTCGGTGCTTTGTGACCACCTAGAGGGGTGGGATAGGGAGGGTGGGAGGGAGGCTCAAGAGGGAGGAGATGTGGGGATATATGTAAGTGTGTAGCTGATTCACTATGTTATAAAGCAGAAACTAACACACCATTGTAAAGCAATTATACTCCAATAAAGATGTTAAATTAAAAAAAAATAAGGAAGGAAGGAAAGTGACCAAGGCCACCCTGGTAAGTTCTGTCTCCTCTTCTTGGTGGTGGGGATCCTGCACTTGCTGTGCTCCTTCCCTGCGCTGTCCACATTGCATTTCTGGCAGCTGCTGTGGCTTCGGGCCACAGCCTGCTACAAGAATCACCTTTTTTGGTAGAGTTCAGTAGAGCTGGGTGATGTTTTTTTTTCCTTACTTCTTTATTAAATCAGACATAACTAGATGTTAAATTCAACTCTCTTGTTGCTTAGGAGATGGGCAGAGTCCCTAAAGTCTGAGAATATTACAATAGGTGCTAAGTAACTCCATATTGTAAAAGAATATGAAGTTGTATCCCTTTTCAAGACATGCTGAGAAATGGTAAAGCCAGATCCGTGAGCATTAATAGTTACCCACCTGCAACCTTTAAAAAGAGTAGAAATGGAGAGCCTGGAGTGAGGATTCCTCTGGAGGCAGCTGTTAGAGTGCTATGCCCCCTCCCACCACAGGGACGAGGAATGGGGGCCTTCCTTTTCACTTTAGGCAAGTGAGAGGGGCTTCAGGGCAGCTTCTGTATAGCCTCTGGAGTGGGAGGAGTGTGAGGACATGTGGGGGAAGGGATAGTCAGTCCTGAGGTGGGAGAGAAATGACAACAGAGAAAGGGAGCTGCAGTAGTTGTGAGCTGCATTTCTTAGACCACGTGAGGAAGGGGATCCATTTCCGTGGACACCAGATGTGAGCCATGTGGGTGGAGAGCCAGCCTGGAGATTTCTTGAAAGGACTTTGTCCACAGTTCTCCCTGGAGGGATGCAGTGACCAGTAGAGTGGACTGATGGGAGCCTACAGGTCAGGGGGAAGTTGAAACGTGCCCATTTGTGTTAAGTAGGATGATTATTTAACTTTTTATCAAAATGGGGCCGCTTTTTGAGAAAGAAAGGGGGTGCTATTACCCAAGATGCTGGGGCAACAGGCTTGAACTGGAACTGTCCCTGCAAACGGGACATGTGGCCACCGTGGTGTTAAGGTAACTGAGTGGGAGGTTCCCTTAGCCACCTGCAATGGCCGCCCACACAGGGGTCAGCTTTGCATGTGTGCCAGGCCCCGTGGCCCTGACCCCAGGTCATGCTAGTCCCAGCCATATAAGACAGATGCTCTTTTCCTCCAATCCCCACCTTCCCTGAATCTGACCGGAAGGGGTCAAAGCAGCAGCTGGTCAAAGCAGCAGCGGGTCCAGTGGGGAGACAGGAAGGAAGACATCCATGCAGCCCTCCCTGCCTGTAGGCAAACACTCAGTGCCCTGAAGTACTGCCCTGCTGAAAGGGGAGAGACTCTAAAATAGATAAAAGTTCAGTATTTTGATTATTATCATGGCCTGGATATTTCAATACTGAAGTGAGGCTGTTTTGTGACTAGAAATGACCCATATGCCTAGGAAGGACCAGAAGAGCTCCTAGATCTGTCTGAAATCTCAACTAGTGCCAGAGAAAGAATCCACTTACAGAGGGACAGTGGGAGAAAGAAGAAAGTTGCTTTATGACTATAACCTTTTGAATCTATTTCATTCATTAAGATATGACTAAAAGAGGACATGAGAATTTCATCTATATGGGGCTCAAGCAAGTATTACTAGTGTGGGATTTTGAGAAGTTCCCCAAGATGCTGAACAGAACCATTTTTCATGCCCTGAAGTGTAACAGGTATAAAACTCATCTGCTCCCGTTGAATTCAATTCAGAAGTCGTGTATCTGGGGTTCCATCAGAGAGGAATGCAGCCAAGCCCTTCCCACATTCCTGACCCACCAACTTGCAAGAGACTAACAGGCTCTGTGGCTCCTGGATTCATCAGGAAGAAGAGATTTCAGTTCCTTCCTTAAACAGAAATGAGAATTGAGTCAACTCCCTTCTAGAATGTGAAACCATGGAGACTTTTTGCAGAAGACCATTCCATTGCAAAATGGAAAGAATATGGATCCCTGTGTCACTAACTGGAAGAGAGTGATCAAGAAAGCTACCCATCCGGGGCTTCCCTTGGAGGCACAGTGTTTGAGAGTCCACCTGCCGATGCAGGGGACACAGGTTCGTGACCCGGTCCAGGAAGATCCCACATGCTGCGGAGAGGCTAGGCCCGTGAGCCATGGCCGCTGAGCCTGCGCGTCCGGAGCCTGTGCTCCGCAACGGGAGAGGCCACGACAGTGAGAGGCCCGCGTACCGCAAGAAAAAAGAAAAAAAAGCTACCCATCCAGAAACATCCACATTGGGTTTCGTTATGAACAATAAATACATATTTTATTAAGCCCCTGAAAAAAAAAATTCCTGGTGCCTGAGAATCATCAAGGAATACCAGCTAGTGTAATGATTTACTTAGCATCTACTATGTGCCAGAGTCATGCATGATCTCATTTATACTTAAAACAACCCTATAAGGTTCAAGATCTAAGGTTTAGTTGTAGAGTTTGGATTCCAAACCAGGCTTCTTTCTGCTATAGCTTGCTGCCATTCTAGGAGTTGCCTATATTCTTCTTAACAGAGAGAAGAAAATATACTTTACTAATTTTGTGGACTGCTTAGCAGTCAAGTATGGTGGTCAAGAGTAGGAACCTTGAAGCAGATGGCCTGCATTCAAATCCTGCCCTGAGCCTTGCACACTGTGACCTTGAGAAAGATAGCCAAACTTTCTGTGTTCTAGAAAGGGGAGTGATAATAATGGTATCTATTTCATACAATTATTGGGAGGTTTAAATGAGTTAATACATACAAAAGGCTCAAGAAGATTCTAGTACATGTTTTAAAACGTTGACTGTTATTATTAATATGCTATGATGATCTCATTTCCTAGATGCTTGGAGCCAGAACTCTCTATGGCCCATGGGTTTAGTAAACACTCCATCCTGGCACTACAGGGTGGTGATCTGCCCCTGCAGGCCTGATTCTATACTGTTCTCTCTGGTTGGTCAGGTGTCCTCACTACTCCTCTCGGACGTCAGGCTCATCCCATAATGAGCCTTGGCTCATGCCTACCCACCACCTTTCACCCCCGCCTCCCCTCTGTGTATTTAAGACTAGGTTCTTTCCAGCATATTTTATCCCAGAGATTAGATCTGTATCTGTGATGACCAATCTTTTGTCTCATTGCTTCTCTCCCTTTTCATGTTATTTGCTTTTCTTAACAAAGGAAACTCGCAACTTCAAATTTCCTTCAGCAAAATTTTCCCCAAAGATAAAGTCCTTCTCAGGAGGCTGCTTGGAACAGGAATCTGGAAGCTTCCTTTTTCCTTTTGTTTGTGGGTAGAATTTCCTGTTTGCCTATAAGGTTGAGCTGGCCTATCCCCCAATCATTCTGGGAGGAAAGGACCCTCCAGGGGGCCTCCCCCCAACTTTGTTAGCCATGCTTCTGGTGAACTCTCAGTGGCCAAGTCTGAGGAACTGCAGGCCCCATTTTTTTTTTTTTTTTTTTTCATTTCAGCTTATATCACCAGACTCAGTATTGGTTCCACCACCAGGCTAGAAATCACAAGCAGAGAAGTAACCTCCTCACAGAGGCTTATCTATCTTCTCAGTACACCCCACTCTGTGGTAGACAAAGTCTATATTAAGGGTGCTAAATATGACAGTGGCTTCAAGAAAGCTGGCTTCAAAGTGGGCCAAGAGTTCTCGTTAGGCAGCCAGACAACAGGCGACAGTGTTTGAAGTTGTACCAAGTGTCTGGTCAAAGCAGAGATGGTAAGATAAGAAAAAATTGCCTTAGAAACTGGAAACTGGCAGAAGCTAGACTGTATGCCCTGCTGAGCAGCACATAGAGGTGATTAAACTGGTCTGAAGGAAGGTGAAGTGACCAGGGGGTGAAAGGCTAGCAAGCAGGAAGCAGGTCCAGATGGAGCATCACCCAGGTGGGGAGGGGGATGGAAGACAGCTGGGAAAGTGGTGCCAGAGAAGAATCTGGTAGAGCAGGAAACTGGATCCCCTGGCTGCAAAGAGGACTCTCAAGTGGAAATGCAGACGTTATGCCTGAAGCATACCAAGAACGAGGACTTGTTCAAGAAAGGCAGTAGAGCATGGGGGACAGAAATTGAGCTGGAGTCTCAGCTCAACAATTTATTAGCTGGTGGCCTTAGTCAAGTTACTTAATCTTTCTGTGTCTTGGTTTCTTCGATTTTGAAATGGGGCTGATAATAGTTCCTGTATCTTAGGCTGTGGCCAGTGAACTGATTTACAAAACAGAAGCAGAGTCACGGATGTAGGAAACAAGCTTACGGTTACCAGGGGGTAAGGCGGGGGAGGGATAGGTTGGTAGATTGGGACTGACAGTTACACACTACTATATATAAAATAGATAGCTAATAAGAACCTGCTGTATAGCACAGGGAACTCACTCTACTAAGTGCTCTGTAATGGCCTATATGGGAAAGGAATCTAAAAAAGAGTGGCTATATGTATATGTGTAACTGATTCACTTTGCTGTACCCCTGCAACTAACACAACATTGGAAATCAACTATACTCCAATAAAAATTAAAAAAAAAAAAAGAATGAATTGAGATAAAGCATCTCAAGTGCTTAGCGGGGGACCTGACATGGAGGCATACTCAATCAATAAACACTGACCGGTGGCAGTAGTTGGAGCTGCGTCTCTGGGGTACTGCCTAGAATGAGCTGTTAGTCTCCTGAGGGTTGGATTGTGCTGACAAAGGAAACTTGATACCAAGTTGGATTCAATAGCTAAGCTGCGATTTCCCTCTTCCTGAGTAGCTAGTGTCCTGGAATTCCTTGCAGGATGGGAATACACATTTCCACACTAAACAATTAACCGATTGGTCTGATAACGAATCTGGGGTAGCCACCTGAGATGGCGGTCAAGTTTAGAGTCTAGAGTGAAGTGTAACCTTTCATTCCTTGGAAGTATCTAGGTGGAGAAGCGAAAACAATCTATTTTTCTGGATGATTCCTCCGAGGTGATTGTTTTGCACATGGGTAGCAGGAACGTGGGGATGAGCAATAGGTTAAGGTTACACGCTTTAAGCAAAGGTTCTCAGTCATTAGTGTTATTAGCATCACCTCATGGGCTTTGCTAGAACACAGATTGCTGGGCCTGACCCCTTCACCCGTACACCATTTCCGATTCAGTGGGTCTGTGATGAGTTCCCAGGAGGTGCTGCTGGTCCAGGGCCCACACTTTGAGAACCGCAGCTATACAGTCAGATGGACTTGGTTTTAAATTTCCACCATTAGCTACTTTTATAACCTTAGGTAAGTGATACAACCTCTGTGAGCTTCAGTTTTCTCATCTGTAAATAGAATAATAACACTTCTCGGACTTGTTTTGAATATCGGTTTAAAAAACATATGACAAGTGCTCAGCACTTAAAAGGAGTAACTTAAGGAGTAGACGTTAGGGATATAGCAGGAATAGGAGGCTTAAAGATCTGGAAAAACTGTAATTAAAAAAAGGTACTAAAAAGCAGAGCAGAGAAACTAAGCTGATTTCCCTCTGCCTCCTCTCTGCTTATGCCGTCAGTCATGAGCTTGGGAAGGGATGGGAGTTCGTGTAGGGCAGAGGCACCACAGGCAGCTTTGGAGAAGCTAGGGGAGGGGGAGAGAGGGGACTTGGCTATTTTTGGCAAAATAGCTATTTTTGGATGTTTTATCAGGTTAGTAAATCAAGGCAAAAATCGTATCTCAGAAGCTTTTTTTTTTTTTAACATCTTTATTGGAGTATAATTGCTTTACAATGGTGTGTTAGTTTCTGCTTTATAAC
>RJWK010042327.1:0-19206 GCA_004363435.1 Platanista minor
AAGAACCTAGGGGCAGGACAGGAATAAAGATGCAGATGTACAGAATGAACTTGAAGACATGGGGAAGGGGGAAGTGTAAGCTGCAACGAAGTGAGAGAGCGACATGGACATATATACACTACCAAACGTAAAATAGATAGCTAGTGGGAAGCAGCCACATAACACAGGGAGATCAGCTCAGTCAGTGCTTTGTGACCACCTAGAAGTGTGGTATAGGGGGGGTGGGAGGGAGATGCAAGAAGGAGATATGGGGATATATGTTTATGTATAGCTGATTCACTTTGCTATAAAGCAGAAACTAGCACACCATTGTAAAGCAGTTATACTCCAATAAAGATGTTGAAAAAAAAAAGAATGAATTAAAAGTTAATATATTAAATTCTACCTTTTCAGAAATGTTAAATGGATTTCATACATATTTGGAATTTTCTACATAACAATAGTAGATATTCATATCAGTAGTATAATTTAATGGCATTTAGCCAATGTTGTTAACTAGATACCATATTCTAAAAAATGTTTTTTAAGCTAGCGTGGAATTATGACACCAGTAAAATCTTTGTCTTCTTTTTTTTTTTTTTTTTTTTTTTCAGTACGTGGGCCTCTCACTTCTGTGGCCACTCTCTTTGCATCGCACAGGCCCCGGACGCGCAGGCTCAGCGGCCATGTCTCACGGGCCCAGTCGCTCCGTGGCATGTGGGATCTTCCCAGACCGGGGCACGAACCCGTGTCCCCTGCATCTGCAGGCAAACTCTCAACCACTGCACCACCAGGAAAGCCCTGTCTTCTTTCCAAACAGCTTTTAGGTCTCTTGTTCCAGATGCACAGATCTCTGGGAAAACTAAGAAAGTAATTAATTTTAGGAAAGTTCTTGCATACATATTTTCCAGCATTTTATGCTCCCTCCATACTGGTGACACCATGTTAGTACAAATCTTCGTAATCTCTCTGTAGTTATATGTCTAAAAACTAAGCTAAGGGAAACACAATCTTTTCATGCTCAGAAAAGAAAATGTTTTTTTCTGAATCTGGAAATCCATGTGTAAATTCACAAAACCAAATTATGATGGGAGATTTAAGACAAGAATCGTGACTGACCCTGGTGGACTTTGAGGAAAATTTATCCTTCTTAAAAAGTGGGTAAAATAGTTATAATTAAATTTATATATGAATTTTTTTAGATGGAGAACTAATTAATGAAATATCAATAAACTAGTAGGCATGATACTAAGGTTATAAATAATCCGGTCAATTTATGGACTTATTAGTTGTAGAACTATGGGCAAGTTGTTTCTACTCCTGTGTCCTACTTTTCTCATTTGCCAAGTAAGAATGATGATAGTACTTATACCATAAACTTGTTATAAGAGATGAATGAGTCAATAACTATAAAGCACTTAATAGAGACTCACACATAGTGAGCTTCATATTTACATGTGTTCAGTAAAAATATAAAGATCCAGAGATCAGAGAGTTAAAAATAGCATGGAGATAAGCCTAAAATGATTAGAGACTATGATACCACAAAGCACAGGCTGGACAATACATGATTTATTATGAGATTATGGAACCTCTCTCAATATTAATAGCCAGATGAGCCTCCTAAATACTCTCAGCTAAAGTGATAAAAGAAAATAATAAAGAAAAGTGATTAAGCAAAGTGAAATATAAGGATTAAATTGCCAAAGACTGATACCAGAACCTAAACTCCCAGGGGAGGGAAGTTGGCCTCCTGCAGAGCACACTGTTTTAGGAAATGAGGCCTCAGTGAAACCAGAAACAATTTAGTGATTAAGACAGTCATTCCTGGTAGAATGCTTTGGTAGCAGGTCAGGGCAGAAAACCACATCATATAGTCACTAGTAGATGCCCTAGACTCTTGATCATATCAGAGAGGTGATTGGTGTTCCAACTGAAGGTCAGAGGCTGAAATTCCACAACTTCATATTGCTGTAACCACAAGACTTGTATTCAAGCTACTGATTATGCTGAGTGGGGTGGAGTTTGTGCCTTCCTAATTAAGCAGATTAAAAGCTTCACAACTCAAGAGCCAGTGGTCCTCTCCAAAACTTTGACATTCTATCTTGATAAATTCCTGTGTGGTATTTTATTTTATTTTATTTTATTTTATTATTTATTTTATTTTATTTTATTTTATTTTATTTTATTTTATTTTATTTATGTTTTTTGCGGTACGCGGGCCTCTCACTGCAGCGGCCTCTCCCACCGTGGAGTACAGGTTCTGGATGAGCAGGCCCAGCGGCCAAGGCCTATGGGCCCAGCTGCTCCATGGCACACGGGATCCCCCCGGACCAGGGCATGAACCCACACCCCCCTCATTGGCAGGCGGACTCCCAACCACTATGCCACCAGGGAAGCCCTCCTGTGTGCTATTTTAGAATGCAATAGGCTAAGGACAAACCATACACCAGCTATTGCTCTGGTGTCCTGAATTTCCCCCTTATGTTTGCTGTCTGATAATTCTCCCCTGTTTGCTTGATCAAGATCTTAAGCAAAACCAAAGCTTGACCCACTAACTTCCTTCACAGTTTCAGAATAACTGATGAACTGCATACTATATAAGGCATCTCACAGTGCTGAGGTAGCATTATTCTAGGCTACTACCCATGCACACACTGTAGTAAAAACTCAGAATGCTGCAGCACTAAGTACAAAAGAATATTCCCAAGAAGGTAGCCTAAACCATACTGATCAGAAAATCATAGCAGTTTTAATTCCCATAGTGAATGAACGGAAAAGGAAGGGAGGAAAGAAGGCAGGCTACTGATTTTCTGTGCATAGGAATGGCTCTTGATTAAGGCAGGACCAGTGATAAAATTATAACCCTGGTACACTTTCAAATTCATTCTTTGATATAAGTGGCAAGTTATGATATATGTAAGGAATGGCAGTACAAAGGACCAAGAGAAATACCTCGAGAAGAACATCCTGCCCCATCTACTCTATAAGAGTTTATTTAGCCACTCATTTATGCATTTAAACAAAATTTTTTTTTTCAATACTTATGATGCCCTTGGTTGTCTTCTAGGTGCATGTGAAAAACAAAACAAAACAAAACAAAAAATCCTTGCCTTATGTAATCTTTATTTTCGTGAAGACAGCCAAATAATATTTTTGTTTATTTTTATATTTATATGTATATGTAAAATATTTATAAATGTATATGTATGTATATATATATATATATATATACAAAACACTGTATAATATCATATCAGATGATAATAAAAGCTGAATAAAAGGATAGAGAATATCTTGATATTTCAGTATCAGGTAATGTTATATGTGAAGTTCCCTCACAAAATGTGAGTGTTGAGCAAATATTTTTAGGAAGAGAGAGAACTAATCATTTGATAAGGAGAGGAGTATCCAAAGTAGGGGAAACACAAAGTCCTTAGACCAAGAGCATAAAAGTTGCACTGAATGGAAAACAAGAAAGCAGAATGGTGGCCAGGAGAATGGCAGTAGTTGGGAAATTAGCCAGGAGCAAGGTAATGGAGGACCTTGAGTACCATGCTGAGGACTGTTTTTCATTCTGAATCAGAATGACAGACATTGGAGAATTTCAAGCACAGGATTGATATGATTGTAATTTTACTGAGCTGCATTTTAAAAGGACCACACTGAGAACTGTTGAGCACACTGAGACTGTTGAAATAGTTCAGAAGATTGTGGCCTGGACCACTAAAGGGAGCAATGAAAACTATGAGCAGTAGTTAATTCTGATTATATTTTTAAGGTATAGTTAATAGGATTTACTGCTAGATTAATGGGATCATGCTAAAATGTTTGTAAATAGTGAAAGAATTTAAAATACAACTTTGTTGTGCCTTTGTAAATGTGGGTGACAGATTTGACTTTCAATATGAATACATAAATTTATTTTTATTATTTATATTTAATTATTTATATACATTAAATAATTTAATATTTAATATAAATTCCTTAGAATGTTAAAATAGTGAGATGCAAAAGTAGATATAATTCTGAAGGAGAAAGGAAAAAAGGAAATACCTGATGCATTCCTTCTCACCTCTCAACATAATAAATTAATTGTTATTAAAAGGAAGAAATATCTAAGAAGAAATATATATATATATATATATATATATATATATATAATATCTTAGGAAAAATTGTATTCCCATTACCATTATTCTTTGGATGATAAATAGGTAAACCATTTTCAAGAGGGATAGATCCTTATGATCTTGAGTGAACAATCACCTTGGATAAACTTTCTGAAGTGTGGATTTTTACAGTGAATATCTATACCAAGAAAACTAAAGAAACTGACATTCCTACCCTTAGGTAACAGACAAACCACTACAATAGATAGACCTGATTTATCACTTTCTAGCAAATACTTGACAGGTATTCCTTTGTGGGAAAGCTGAACTAAATATGGTCCGCTCTGAAGCATTATGCATTCATAACCATACAGTCAAGCAAGCAACATATGTTTGGAAAACAAGCCAATAATGAAATGCTAATGTTCACTCACAAGTATTACTTTCTGTATTACCAATCTAAAGGTAGCACAATTTAGTGAGGTCCTGTCCACTTATTGAGACAACAAGTATTATTTTGAATGTATCTATATAAGGTGATAGACACACTGAGATGATTAAGAGAAGAATTCTTGTCAGGGGAGAAAATAATTCATTATAAAAGAAATGGAAAAATGCTGTTGTAGTTGTAGGCATGAGGACTCTTCACAAATGTCACACATATCGGTTCTCACCATTTAACCACACTGTAAGTCTTATACTTTCCATTGCCTTTGAATTTAGTAGAAATCATCTGAGTTGATTCAGTCAATTAATGTGAGTGGAAGTGACTTTAACCACTTCTGGTTAGAAGTCCAAAGAGCCAGGCCATGATCTACCATGTCACTTTATTGGACGCAGAAAATGTGTCCAAATGACACAGTGATTGCAATGGTACAGCTATAGCATCCATTATCTGGGTTTCTTAATACCTGTAATGAGCAGAGGCCCTTTTCCAACCTCCACTGGTTTTATAACGTAGGCAAAGTTAATTAAGAACTGACACAGAAGTAGAAATGATGCTACGAGAAATCAGAACATAGTCATTAACCAGACTAAAGACTTTAAGGAAAAAATCCTGGAGTAAAAGGACACTGAGCTGAGCCTTAACAATTAGCGGGAGTAAGGTGAATGGAAAGGATGGTGGCCTTATGTAGACCATGCAGAAAAGAGAGAGAGTAATATGTACAGAAAACTTTATATGGTTCAACATGACTGGAGGGTTAGCATCAATAGATTGTCAATATGTAGTACTGGAAAGATATGTAAGGATCAACTCACAGTGGCCCTTTGTTACTAGGCTTAATTTTAGTTATTCATTTTTAAACAGACTGTTAACTAATTAAAGCATGCAAAAAGATCTAAAATACATAAAAACTATGTACCTGCCACTTAACTTAAAAATTAAATTGGAAGTACATTTAAAGTCCCCTGTGTATAAAATTCTTCAGTCACCTCCTCCCTCATCACTAAAGGTAATAATTATCCAAAATTTTGCTATATAGCTATGTAACCCTAAACTATATATAAATATATATATATATATATATATATATATAAATAATCATTTTGTCCCTTTGTAGATAATAAACAATTATATTAGTTTGTATGCATTTTCCTTTTTTATTGTCATTTGATTTTTTGGAAAATAGTCTGTATTCTTATATAAATGCAAGACATTCATTTAAAATGTTGCATAGTACTCAGTTATTTGAATTTATCATAATTTTTATACACGGTGCTCTGAAAAATGTTATTTACCATTTTTCACTAGTACAATGTTAAACTGAATGTTTTGTAAATTCCCCTGATAGATATGTGCAAGAGTTTGTCTAGAATATACAAGTATGAAATTACTGGATCTAAGGCTATGTGAACCTTCAAATTAACTAAGTGTTGTTAAATGAAAAGAGTTATTTATACTTAACCCAGAAGCCAAAGGAAATTCCTGAAGGATGTTTAAGGAAGGCATCAGCATGGTAAGGTTTTTAGTTTAGAAATCTTTGGCAGCAATATGCAAACGTTATTGGAATTGAACAAAAACTTATGAACCTGAAATAAGGCAGTGCCCAAGGAGATTGTCAAGAAGAGGAGAATCACCAGACATTGGTTGGCTAGTGGGGGAAGAGAGGGATGGTGATTTTGGTTTATGGGCTTGTTAGCAGGCATGGACTTTCACTGACATTATCTCTGAGTTTTTTCACATACTTAGTTAAATTTATTTTTTCTCTTGTCTTCAAATATTCAGTTTAAGACAGAGAACTATTGTGTATTTTTAAGCAACTATGTGTAAGACATTTATTTTGGTTCTTAATGAAAGCATATTGTAACTTTCTTTTTAAAAATTTTTTAAATTAATTAAATTTATTTTTTTATACAAGTTCTTATTAGTCTTCAGTTTTATACACATCAGTGTATACATGTCAATCCCAATTGCCCAATTCATCACACCTCCATCCCCTCCACCCCACGGCTTCCCCACCTTGGTATCCATATGTTTGTTCTCTACATCTGTGTCTCATTTCTGCCCTGCAAACTGCTTCATCTGTACCATTTTTCTAGGTTCCATATATATGCGTTAATATACGATATTTGTTTTTCTCTTTCTGACTTACTTCACTCTCTATGACAGTCTCTAGATCCATCCACATCTCAACAAATGACCCAATTTCGTTCCTTTTTAGCATATTGTAACTTTCAGAATTACTTTTTTAAAGTCATACTGACTAAATTTAAATCAGTTTCATTACTTATAAGCAACCTCTCTTTGCTTCTGTTTCTTTTTCTGTAGAACAGTGATAATAATGATACCTACCTCATGGTGTTGTCTTTAGTATTAATTGAGATAATATATAGATTATTTACAGAACTTGGGCAGCATATAGGAGTTATGGGTAAGTGTTAACTATTATTATTGCTATAATGCCACAATCAATTGTGAAAGTAAATGATAGCATCCCATACCGAAGAAATTGAGACCCAGAAATTTTCAGTAACTTAGCCAGAAGCTCAGCTAGAAATCAGAAGATTCAGGTTTTGAAAATTATGCTGTTCCCTCTACTCCATGTTGCACATAGCCCTATCCTTACTTTTCAGTTTCATTCTTTCCCTTCCTTTTATGGTAATAGTCCAGTAGACTGAGTACATGTGACGCTTGATTTTTAAATTCAGTGAATCACCCTTCACATTTTTGTTCCACCATTACTGTATAATCCAATTAGTTATTTCTCATTCTTCAATGTACAAATTATATTTTTCCACCTTCAAATAAATCAATTTAGGTGTTATAGCCTTTTATCTAAATTCAAATTTCTTAGGAGAGAGTCTAGACATGCAGAGGTACTCAAATTTTACCCCTTTTCTCCTAGCAGATAACGAGAAAACAAGTTAGGGCTTACAAATGTGTAAGGTGGGAGAATTAGAGGACATAAAATCTTCACAATAATCTGAATTTAGTCTTAGTAGAAATCTATTTGAATATGGAAACAGAATATGCTTAGTAGGCAAAGGATTTATGGATTTTAAAAACATGAGGGCTTTTTTGGCATTCTTCTAACATATTTATTGGACTATAATTGCTTTAAAATGGTGTGTTAGTTTCTGCTGTATAACAAAGTGAATCAGCTATACATAAACATATATCTCCATATCTCCTCCCTCTTGGGTTTCCCTCCCACCCTCCCTATTCCAACCCTCTAAGTGGACACAAATCACTAAGCTGATCTCCTTGTGCTGTGTGGCTGCTTCCTACTAGCTATCTATTTTATATTTGATAGTGTATATAGCTCCATGCCACTCTTACTTCATCCCAGCTTACCCTTTTCCCTCCCAGTGTCTTCAAGTCCATTCTCTACGTCTGTGTCTTTATTCTTGTCCTGTCCTTAGGGTCTTCAGAACCTTTTTTTTTTTTTTTTTTAGATTCCATATATATGTGTTAGCATACAGTATTTGTTTTTCTCTTTCGGAATTACTGTATGACAGTGTCTAGGTCCATCCATCTGACTACACATAACTCAATTTCATTTCTTTTTATGGCTGAGTAGTATTCAATTGTATATATGTGTCACATCTTCTTTATACATTCATCTGTCACTGGGCACTTAGGTTGCTTCAATGTCCTGGTTATTGTAAATGGAGCTGCAATAAACATTGTGGTGCATGACTCATTTTGAATTATGGTTTTCTCAGGGTATATGCCCAGTAGTGGGATTGCTGGGTCATATGGTAGTTTTATTTGTAGCTTTTAAAGGAACCTCCGTAATGTTCTCCATAGCACCGGTATCAATTTACATTCCCACCAACAGTGCAAGAGGGTTCCCTTTTCTCCACACCCTCTGAAGCAATTATTGTTTGCAGATTTTTTGACGATGGCCATTCTGACTGGTGTGAGGTGATACATCATTGTAGTTTCAATTTGCATTTCTCTAATGATTAGTGATGTTGAGCATCCTTTCTTGTGTTTGTTGGCATTCTGTATATCTTCTACGGAGAAATGTCTATTTGGATCTGTTGCACATTTTTGGATTGGGTTGTTTCATTTTTTGATATTGAGCTGCATGAGCTGCCTGTATATTTTGGAGATTAAGCCTCTGTCAGTTGCTTCATTTGCAAATTTTTCTCTCATTCTGAGGACTGACTTTTGATTTTCTTTTTGATTTCCTTTGCTGTGCAAAAGCTTTAAAGTATCATTAGGTCGAATTTGTTTATATTTGTTTTTGTTTGCATTTCTCTAGGAGGTGGGTCAAATAGTTTCTTGCTGTGATATATGTCATAGAGTGTTCTGCTCTAAGAGTTTTCCTCTAAGCATTTTATAGTGTCTGGCCTTACATTTAGGTCTTTAATCCATTTTGAGTTTATTTTTGTGTATAGTGTTAGGGAGTGTTCTAATTTCATTCTTTTACATGTAGCTGTCCAGTTTTTCCATCTCCAATTTTTGAAGAGGCTGTATTTTCTCTGTTATGTATTCTTGCCTCCTTTATCAAAGATAAGGTGACCATATGCATGTGGTTTTACCTCTTGGTTTTCTATACTGATCTATTGATCTATATTTCTGTTTTTGTGCTAGTACCATTCTGTCTTGATTACTGCAGCTTTGTAGTATAATCTGAAGTCAGGGAGCTTGATTCCTCCAGCTCTGTGTTTTTTTCTCAAGATTGCTTTGGCTATTCAGGGTCTTTTGTGTTTCCATACAAATGGTGAAACTTTTTGTTCTACTTCTGTGAAAAATGCCATTGATAGTTTGATAGGGATTGCATTGAATCTGTACATTGCTTTGGGCAGTAGAGTCATTTTCACAATGCTGATTCTTCCAATCCAAGAACATGGTATATCTTTCCATCTGTTTGTATCATCTTTAACTTCTTTCATCAGTGTCATCGTTTTCTGCATACAGCTCTTTTGTCTCCTTACATAGGTTTATTCCTTCCTAGGTATGTTATTATTTTTGTTGCAATGGTAAAAAGGAATATTTCCTTAATTTTTCTTTCATATTTTTCATCATTAGTGTATAGGAATGCAAGAGATTTCTGTGCATCAATTTTATATCCTGCTACTTTACCAGATTCATTGATTAGCTCTAGTATTTTTCTGGTAGCATCTTTGGGATTCTCTATGTATCTTATCATGTCATCTGCAAACAGTGAGAGTTTTGCTTCTTCTTTTCCGATTTGGATTCCTTTTATTTGTTTTCTTCTCTCATTGCCATGGGTAAAACATCCAAAAACTTGTTGAATAATAGTGGTGAGAATGAGCAATCTTTTCTTCTTCATGATCTTAGTGAAAATGGTTTCAGTTTTTCACCATTGAGAACAATTTTGGCTGTGGGTTTGTCATATGTGGACTTTATTATATTGTGGTAAGTTCCCTCTATGCCTACTTTCTAGTGAGTTTTTATCATAAACAGGTGTTGAATTTTCTAAAAAGCTTTTCCTGCATCTATTTAGGTGATCATATGTTTTATTATCCTTCAAGTTGTTAATATGCTTTATCACATTTATTGATTTGCATATATTGAAGAAACTTTTCATTCCTTGGATGAACCCCACTTGATCATGGGGTATGATCCTTTTAATGTTCTGTAGGATTCTGTTTGCTAGTATTTTGTTAAGGATTTTTCATTCATGATCATCAGTAATATTGCTCTGTAGTTTTCTTTTTTTGTGAAATTTTTGTCTGGTTTTGGTATCCATGTGATGATGGCTTCATAAAATGAGTTTGGGAGTATTCCTCCCTCTGCTATATTTTGGAAGAGTTTCAGAAGGATAGGTTTTAGCTGTTCTCTAAACGTTTGATAGAATTCACCTGTGAAGCCATCTAGTCCTAGGCTTTTGTTTGTTTCAAGATTTTTAATTGTAGTCTGAATTTCAGTGCTTGTGATTGGTCTGTTTATATTTTCAATTTCTTCCTGGTGCAGTCTCGGGAGGTTGTGCTTTTGTAAGAATTTGTCCATTTCTTCCACGTTGTCCATTTTATTGGTGTATATTTGCTTTTAGTAATCTCTCATGATCCTTTGTATTTCTGCAGTGTCAGTTGTTACTTCTTTTTCATTTCCATTTCTATTGATTTGAGTCTTCTCCCTTTTTTTCTTGATGAGTCTGGCTAGTGTTTTATCAATATTTTTTATCTTCTCAAAGACCAGCTTTTAGTTTTATTGATCTTTGCTATTGTTCCTTTAATTTCTTTCTCATTTACTTCTAATCTGATTTTTATAATTTCTTTCCTTCTGCTAACTTTGGGGTTTCTCTGTTCTTTCTCTAGTTGCTTTAGGTGTAAGGTTAGGTCGTTTATTTGAGATGTTTCTTGCTTCTTGATGTAGGATTGCATTGCTATAAACTTCCCTCTTAAAACTGCTTTTGCTGCATCCCATAGGGCTTAGGTTGTTGTGTTTTCATTGTCATTTGTTTGTAGATATATTTTTATTTCCTCTTTGATATATTCAGTGATCTCTTGGTTATTCAGTAGTGTATTGTTTAGTCTCCTTTCTTTGTATTTTTTACAGATTTTATCCTGTAATTTATATCTAGTCTCATAGCATTGTTGTCAGAAAATATATGTGATACAAATTCAATTTTCTTAAATTTACTGAGGCTTGATTTGTGACCCAAGGTACAATATATCCTGGAGAATGTTCCATGAGCTCTTGAGAAGATAGTGTATTCTGTTGTTTTCAGATGGAATGGCCTATAAATATCATTTAATCCATCTTGTTTAATGTATCATTTAAAGCTCGTGTTTCCTGGGCTTCTCTGGTGGCACAGTGGTTGAGAGTCTGCCTACCGATGCAGGGATGCGGGTTCGTGCCCCGATCTGGGAAGATCCCACATGCTGCGGAGCGGCTGGGCCCATGAGCCATCAACTACAGGCTGGATTTGGCCTTTGGTCATTAGTTGTCTAGCTCCTGGCATACATTGACATAATATTAGTTTTCTATGAAGTGCTGGGTCAAAATTGGGTGCAGACATAAGCTTGAATAAAGTGGCAAATGAAAATAAACTCACAAACAATGGTAAATTGGGGGCTTAAAAAAGAACCCGTTTGTTTTATGCCAAAACCTTCTGCCAATCTGCTTCCTAATGGGGTTTATAAGATCTTATTTCAAGTTGCTGGATTGAGATTCCTATCTAGGAAATAGATAGCACAGAGAAATTGTCAGCATGGTTTCTATCTTATACTATATCTTCAGTTACACACAATGCCTACCTTTAAGCACCCAAAGTGAAGTAGAAGTTGAATAATCATCTGTAAAATAAGATCAATGCATGTCCTTATATGAATAAATCAGGTTTCCCAAATCAGTTTTCTTAAAAGAAAATTATGTTATGGCCATTTAAAATGGATTAGGGAAGGGGTAGGGGTACTTCAATGTAAAGACAATATGCCATTTCAGTGTTTAGTTTCTTGTTTTTTACCATGCCTATTTCTTTCTGGCTTTTGCACTACAGACTGTCTAAGAAACTGCTCTATGTGGTTTTGGAGTATTCCATATGAATTTCCTACATTAGCGAACCAAGCAGAGGTGCCTAACATTTCTGTTTAGAATTTATAATTTGTTGGATATCAGAAGTAAATATAGAGAAAAAATAAACCCATACTATATAGACATAACAAACACTAACCTATAGGATTACTTCCTTTGAAATTCTTTATTATTTTACTGTATCTACGTGTTGTTTTGATTATTCAAACAAACCACTAAAAATAATGGTTCTAGGAAAAAATGAGTAATCTTTGTTCAGTAAATTAGATCTAAGCATTAAGAAAACAAATGTATAAATTATAGTATAATTTAAATAGTAAAGCTCAGTAAAGAAATTTCAAATAGTAAATAAGACATAAACTCTCATTAAAACTCCTGTAGGGCTTCCCTGGTGGCGCAGTGGTTGAGAGTCCGCCTGCCGATGCAGGGGACACGGGTTCGTGCCCCGGTCCGGGAAGATCCCACATGCCGCGGAGCAGCTGGGCCCATGAGCCATGGCCGCTGAGCCTGCGCGTCCGGAGCCTGTAATTCGCAACAGGAGAGGCCACAACAGTGAGAGGCCCGCGTACCGCAAAAAAAAAAAAAACAAACAAACAAAAAAACAAAAAACTCCTGTAGACTTTATCCAAACTGCTTTACACTTTACAAACCTAATTCTGATTAAAGATTTTATTATAGGCTATATACTTAAGGGCATTTTGATTAGAGTTACCAAATGATTTTCACATACATCACCCACTGGCTTTTCAAAAGCCATTCCCAGAATGTAAGAGGTTGACTTTTTAAGGTTCATTCCTCAGTTAATATAGCCCAACTGGTAAATATTCAGGATGTTTAATCTTTATGGTATTCTGTAAGCAGGCCCATTAGTCTATGTACTTCCCTGCAACACTCACTTTTTCTATCGTACATAATTTATATTGTTGTTAAGTATTTATTGAGTGATTTACATCACAAACAATGAGGAGTTCAGCACCCTTAAAGTAATAATAAAGAATAAAGTTAGCTCACTAGAAATTTTTATAAGAAATATACATCACTTCTGCACTATATATGTTTGGGAGATTCTTCTTTTATGAAGTCCTGTCTTATAAAATTCTCTTTGGAGGCTATTTCACACAAAACCTAGTTCCCAGAAGTTATCTTTTCAGTATAAGGTGAGGCATTTTTCATGTTAGTCACCTCCCCCATCTTTGCTATCTTTTAATTAGCTAGATTTGTATTTCCTTGCGACTATAGTCGGCCCTCAGTATCTGCAGGATCTGTAGATTTAACAAACTGTGAATGGAAAATATTTGAAAAAAAATTCTAGTAAGTTCCAAAAAGCAAAACTTGAATTTGCCACACCCTGAAAACTATTTGAATAGCATTTATTTTGTATTTGGTATTATAAGTGAACTAGAGATGACAAAGTATATGGGAGGATGTGCATTGGTTATATGTAAATACTAGGCCATTTTATATAATGGACTTGAGCATCCATGGATTTTGGTACCCATGGGGGCTCCTGTAACCAATCACCCATGAATACCAACTGTACTTTGATACAAACTACATAATCATTCACTCTTCAGTTGTGACCTACAATTAGCTGTGCTAAATAAATTGGTGGAGTCCTTTCATAAAGGACTTTGGAAACAAGTGCAAAAGGAAGTGTTTTTGCAGTCCCTGCAAAAGGAGCTTTCAAAGCTGATCATTAAAACAGTGGTCACTATAAGCCAACATTATAATGTATGATTTGGATAATGAGAAGTCTAACAAATTATCTTAAGATAGAGAAAGTAGCACATTTTGCCAACAACTGGCACAATTTATGAAACTGTGATATGTAAACCAAATTAGGTAATATGTTCAGCTAATGAGGAAATTCAAAGACCACTGGCACTGGTTGCCCAACGAAAGAAAAATAATTTCAATAATTATAATAACAATTATAATAATAAAAGTAATAGTAACAGTAATAACTTTTATCATTCATTTTGGTTATTGTGTGCTTGTCACCATGTTAAGTCTTTTTATATATGTAATTTTATTGCATTCTTATTATAACCATGTGAAACAAAACAATATTACTATTTTTTTCCCATAATTGGGAGAAATTAAAATATTTGCCCATAATTACAGAGATAGTAAGTTGCAGAAATGGAATTTGTGTTGAGGATTTTTGGACTGAAAATTCTATGCTCATTTTTCTCAAGCTTTATTGAGATATAATTGATAAATAAAATTGTCAATGCATACAAATGTCAATGCATGGCATAATGATTTGATATACACATACATTGTAAAATTATTACCACTATTAAGCTAATTAACATACCCGTCACCTCACCGAGTTACCATTTATGTGTGTGTGTGTATTGAAAATGCTTGAGACCTACTCTCTTAGCAAATTTCAACAATACAGCACAATATTATTAACTATAGTTATCATGCTGTATATTAGATATACCTAATTTATTCATCTTACAACTGAAAGTTTGTACCTTTTGACTAACATCTCCACAGACCCAGTCCCTGGCAACCTCCATTCTACTCTGTTTCTGTGTTTGACTTTTTTTTTTTTTTTAAGATTTCACATATTAGTTAAGATCTACAGTATTTGAGAACATTATGACAAATGAAATAAGCCAGACAGAATAAGGTAAACTCTATACAGGCAGACCCCAGAGATATAGCAGGTTTGGTTTCAGACCACCACAATAAATAAATATCATAATAAAGTGAGTCACACAAAGTTTCCCGTTTTCAAGTGCATATAAAAGTTATGTGTACACTATACTATAGTCTGTTAAGTGTGTGATAGCCATATGTCTGAAAAAAAAAATTTTAAATAACTTTATTACTAAAAAATGCTAATCATTATCTGAGCCCTCAGCAAGTCATAATCTTTTTGTAATAGGAACAACAGAGATCACAGATCAACATAACAAACATAATAATAATGAAAAAGTTGGAAATACTGGGAAAATTAACAAAATGTGACTCAGAGACAAAGTGAGCAAAGGCTATTGGAAAATGATGTTGGTAGACTTGCTTGATGCAGGGCTGCCATAAACATTCAATTTGTAAAAAAAATGCAATATCTGCAAAGTACAATATATTGAGGCACTTGCCTGTATTTTTAATTGCTAAGATTATAAACAAAATGAACAAAATGCAAAAGTACAAAACTTTAGAATTCATGAGCTGGAAGTAGTATGACAAGATGCCTAGTTAGTATATGACAGTACTGTTTTCTGGCTTTTTTTATTTGTGCATTTTTTAATGGAACCCAATTTTACTTTAAAAAAAATCCCAGTTTAGACAATATATTATATGGTCCGTCTAGTTAGATGCATCTTTTGAAAGCATTTTGTGTAACACATGAATTTTACAAACACAATTCAATCTAGAAGAGATGATTTTTGTCTGTGATCTCATAGGTAGTTATTGGCAGCATGTTCTGAAAACTCTGTCCCCTCAAACTTCCAAAAATACTACGAAATTTATTTCAAAAACTCGATGGATATTTGATTACAGCCTACTTCAGGCATAGCCCTGTGCCAACCATTGTGAAGAATACGAAGAAGTGGAAAATTTTCCCATTGTCCCCAGGCAAGGGAGGATTTTTCTGAGGAAACAAGACATATGAAACATATGGTAAATAACTTGATAGAATGATAAGTGGGGTATTGAAGATGAAACAAGATGATAAGCTAGAGAAGATGTTATCAATCATAAAGTGAGCATAGCATTGCATTGACATTAAATTAAGAAAACAAAAGTTAAATTCCAATGGGTCCCTTGAATATAGGAGCTAGATCTAAACTTTGTCACCATTTCATTGTAACCATTTTCAGTAATTTAATCAGTCCGTTTCTCACTATCTCTGAGAAATATCCAATGATATGCCATTTCAGAAGGCACTATCTCCTGCTGACTCTCAAAACAACTCTAAGGATCTTTTCTCTCTACTAAATAGTAAATTTTTGTGGCCAATGAATATAGTCATTTTTACTATGGGACTCATTAAGTTATCTAGAGTGTGTGTGTTTGTGTGAGTGTGTGTGTGTGTGTGTGTGTGTGTGTGTGTGTGTGTGTAGCAGTAGTAGTAGTAGTAGTAGCAGCAGCAGCATCAAGGATATGACTCATCTTCTGGGATACTGCCCAGTGCTAGGGTACCAGCTGAGTACCATAATCCAAGAAGATACTGATATCCAAATACACAAATATTTAAGTCTAGGTTATATAGATTGACTCACATAATATTTCTGATATAATTTCAATGGGATTTTATTGGAATCATACCCAGCAGTGCAAAGCAGGTAGAAAATCAAATAAGAAAAAACTTCAAACAATTTGTTTAGAGGTAGTACAGAAACGAATTAAAATGGTGGACAGTTAAGTCAGTCTGATCTCAGTTTGAATATAAAACTAACCACCTACCTCCCCCCACTACCTTACTCTGACATTAGGCAAGTGAGATAATTCTGTAAACTTGTGTGTCCACAGTTTTAAAACATGTAACTTTTTTTAATATAAATTAATTTTATTTATGTATTTATTTTTGGCTACATTGCATCTTCATTGCTGCGCTTGGGCTTTCTCTAGTTGCAACGAGTGGGGACTACTCTTCGTTGCAGTGTGCAGTCTTCTCATTGTGGTGGCCTCTCTTGTTGTGGAACGTGGGCTCTAGGCATGTGGGCTTCAGTAGTTGTGGTGCACAGGCTCAGTAGATGTGGCTCGTGGGCTCAATAGTTGTGGTGCACAGGCTTAGTTGCTCCATGGCATGTGGGATCTTCCCAGACCAGGGATCGAAACTCTGTCCCCTGCATTGGTAGGTGGATTCTTAACCATTAACCATATAAGATATAATATGTATATCTTAATGAAAATCCTTTAGTGCTGTCATTAGGACTAAATGAGAAAACACAAAGTGGATCCATTATAGTAATTTCCAGCATATAAAAAATAAGTAAATGGTGACATAATTTATTAAAGGCCTATCAACCAAAACAATATTAAAATTTTCTGAAGATGCAATTGAGTAAAATAAAATACAGTAAAATAAAATAAAAATGCACTTGGGTACCTAGTAATTTGCTCTACAGCATCCTAAAGAGTGATAGTAATAAGAAAAAAAAAAAAAAGTGATGCTTAATGTTCATCCTGAAACCCAGTGACAAAAAAGAAAAGATGTATGGTAAAGCAGCTTTGGAAATAAAACAAAAGCAGAGTGACCAGCTTTGGGGTGCAGTGATCAGAGACGACATTCATTTTGAACAAAGTATGAAAAACTCAATAATATATATACCTGGCTGCACACAACCTCAACATATCCCAAAATAGCTACAAAGCAAAGAGTTGCACTAATATGTGAAACTGAATCCTAGGCAAACCTATTCTGTGAGAGTCTTTCTCTGCATGATAGGGAATAAGACAGGTGTCCAATTAACCTACTCATTTTCACAGGGGCCAAAAGCTAACGACCTTTTGTTACAGGGTGAGAAACCAAAGGACAGAGAACTGGAGTCAGCTTAAATAGCAAGGGCAATTTGCATGTGTCTTCAATCTACAGAGCTAATTGTAGAGTGAGGGATTCTTGGAAAGTGAAATAAAGGAGGTACTAATGAATAAGCAAACGTGAGATGTCCTGTAGAAATTCCAGATTTGGCATGCTGAGATCCATTATAAGATTTTATAAATTCCTTATGCTAGCCTGAATGGGCTAGCTAAATATATTTACATAGAGAAACAGTGATAAACTATTTTAAAACTGCCCATATCACTGTTACTGCATATGCAAAAGGGAAACAACATTAATGGTCTTACCTCCCCCAGTGGACATCAGAGGTAATGAGTTTGAAAATGATTTCAGTGGAAATCAAGGAAAATATTATCCAGTGGTTTTCAAAATGGAGTGAGAAGGATGACACAAAATTTTTTAAGAAAAAATTGAAATAAATTAATATATATTTACTTCATCCTTTAGTGTGTACGATTTGTATATTTTATAATACTCCTAATAGTTCAAAAGCACATATACATAACATAAGTATATGCATGTGTAGATTAGAGATGCCTGCTCAAAAACATTTAAGTGTAGCAGTATGTCTTCAAAAGGATTTGAGACCACTGCCATAGATGTTATTGCATTCCACCACCAAGTTTCCAGCAGAGTCACAAATATATTGACAATCTCAGAATTTTATATGTTAATTTATAAAGACTTAAAGATGTTTTGCTGGATCATGACTATGGTGTTCAGGGTTAAATCCTTTACTGGGATTTCTCAAACTCCTACCCTGCGACTTTGCCACCAGTCTTAGGGGTACCCATGATAAACTCTCTCCCTGAGGCATCAGGTTACTCTGGCGGTTTGCTTTACGTAGATTCTCAATTCTCTCAGCAATCATTTCCTTCTGTTTCCTCGCATACTCACTCAACCCACTTTTTGCCTCCATCACTGACAGAAACCAGTTGTAAGACCTGGCCACATATTTCCTTCATTTCCTTCTTTTGTCCCCAGTGTACACCATACATATGCAACCTCTCATTCTCTGCTTTTTTTCTTCTTAACATTGAGCTCCCTCTTATTCTAATTATTATCAATACACTTATATGTGTGTGTGTGTGTGTGTGTGTGTGTGTGTGTGTATGGGTGTGTCCATGGCTCAGATGACACTAACGTCCAACATCTTCCATTGTTTCCCACAGAGCTGTATCACCTTTCAGCAGAGAAAACAGTGATACATACATAAGACAGCTCCAAAAATTGCTGAGAAAAAAGCAGTCAGATAAGTACAATAAAAAAAATTGTAGTACAAGCCCCAGTATAAAGCCAGTGGTAGAAAGCAGTACGTACTGGATTTCTTAGCTTGTGTATAATGGATGCTCCAGAACAAAGGGGGGCGGGGAAAAAGAGTAAATTTAGAATCCTTCACTTCTGTTTGACAATTGTTCCATTAACAGTAAAGTGAAGGAGAGAGACAAGATGGCGGAAGAGTAAGACGCGGAGATTACCTTCTTCCCCACAGATACACCAGAAATACAGCTACACGTGGAACAACTCCTGCAGAACACCTACTGAACGCTGGCAGAAGACCTCAGACCTCCCAAAAGGCAAGAAACTCCACACTTACCGGGGTAGGGCAAACAAAAAAACCCTAAAAACAGAGA
>RJWK010042328.1:0-19202 GCA_004363435.1 Platanista minor
TATATATATATATATATATATATATATAAAATATATATATATATGTAGAAAATTCAGACATGAGAAAGGAAAAAAATGCTGTCATTTGTAGCAACATGGATGGACCTTAAGGGCAGTATGCTAAGTGAGATAAGTCAGACAGAGAAAGACAAATACTGTATGATCTCACTTATATGTGGAATCTAAAAAAGCTGAACTCGTAAAAACAGAGAGTAGAATGGTGGTTTCCAGGGGCTGGGGCTGGGGAAATTGGAGAAATGTTTATGGGTACAAACTTTCAACTAGCAAATAAATAAATTCTGTACAACAGAACTAATGCACAACAGATTGATTATAGTCAACAATACTGTATTATAAACTTCAAAGTTAAGACTGCATCTTAGTTGTCCTCAACATAAAAAAGAAAGTTCTGTGACATGATAAAGGTAATCAGGAACACTAATCATATTGTAATATATAAATGTATCAAATTAACACGCTGCATGCCTCAAACTTACAGGATGTTATATGTCAATTATATTTCAATAAAGAAAAATACAGGATGGATAAACGAGAAAATAATAATATGACTGGTTTCTCACAGAGGCAAGGAGGTGAAGTGGATGCATGGAAGGAATAGGGATAGATACTTCTCTGAATGTAACTTTTTTAATAGTTTCCCTTTGAAATCATGTTAATGTTTTACATATCTAAAAAATTAAATCAGTAAGGAAGGGTGAATGCCCTAACACTGAACGCAAACACAACTAAACAACCCTAGCTGGACTGCAAATTCATAACACTACAGCACTGAAGGGAATAAAAATGAAAACTAAATCAATTACTTTTGAACATAGTACTTTGACTATATATTCTCAATCTAGGAGAAAAAAAGAACTTCAGACCGATCTTGAACTCAGTATTTGTTTTTGTTTTGTAGTAGTGGTAGCAGTATGTGTGTGGTAATTATGAAACTATTTTACTTGTAGCAAATTGTGTCAATGTCTGTAGCCATAGTTCACACTACAGACGGAGGGAGATACAAATAAAGAACAGGGGAAGGCAAGGAAGAACCTTGTGGTATTGGATTGGAATTGGAGGTATCAGTATGAACTCATGATTACCTACCTCTGTAGGCCGAAAGCGTCTAGAAGCCATGATATCCTCGTTGCAATAAGCACACTTATAATCTAGATCTTGGTTTCCAGGTACCATTACTCCCTAAAAGGCACAGAAGTCTTGAAGGAACTCCTACTATCCATGTCTGGGACACTTTGAGCACAAAAATAAATATGGATGCAATGGATTATAATCCACTGAATTAAATAGGATCCATGAGTCTATATTGATGACTAAATAAAGAAAGGAAGGCTCTCCCTTACAGTAAAATGCTCACTAGTTAGTGTGAAGGGAGTAGTGGAGTTGGATAAACACTATTTTGGTTCAGGCAAGAATTGCTAAGGAATGTTATATCTAGTTTCATGAGGTCTTAAAAAGTGTCTCCCCACAGATTACTTATTAATTCCACAGAGAAAAACAGTAACTATATAGCGGAGACCCAAGATAATACCTTGACCAGACGATCAAAATTAATATTACCAGTTAAGGACAGATGGACACCATGTACCTCCAAATGTGATACCCAGAAAAGGACACGACATTACTTCCTTAGTATTTCAGCCAGAGAGTGTATAATCTGAGTCTAGCTCTAATCACGAGGAAGACAAATCCAAACTGAAGAACATTCTGTAAAACAACTGACATATATTCTTCAAAAATGTCAATGTCATAAAAGAAGAAAAAAAAACATTGAGAATGGAATAAAAATGCCTTTTAAATTTAACAACTAGAACATCATTGCCAATTTGGTAGCGATAGAGATAGAAATCAGATCCCAGTGGGCTGAAAAAGTGAATGGGCACTAAAAACACAGCATCCAGGTAACTCCTGTGAGGAAAGGAGACAGGTTGAACAAGGTACGCCATTCATAACTGGTTAATAATATACTTTTGTGGGGGACACATTAGGTTGAGAGACACGAATATGCTATCTTTATGGGGCAAATGGTGTTAGAAAAACTGTGTATTTACATTCAAAAGAATGAAATTGGATGGACCCTTATCTATGCCATACACAAAAATCAACTCAAAATGTATTAAAAATTTAAACATAAGACCTGAAACTGTAAAGCTCCTAGAAGGAAACATAGTGGGAAAGTCATATTAGTTTAGGCAATGATTTCTTGGCTATGACACATAAAGGATAAGCATCAAAAGCAAAAGTAGACAGGTGGCACTACATCTCACTAAAAAGCTTCTGGACAGCAAAGGAAACATAAACAGTGAAAAGGCAGCCTATGGAATGGAAGAAAATATTTGCAAACTATATATCTAAGGTGCTAATATCCTTACATAAAGGACCTACTGCAACTACAATTCAATAGCAAAATAAACAAATAACCCAAAAAATGGACAAAGGACTTGAAAGGACATTTCTCCAATGAAGACATACAAGTGACCAAAAGGTACATGAAAAAGTGCTCAACATCACTAATCATCAGGGATATGCAAATCAAAACCACAATGAGATATCAACTCAAACCTGTTAGGATGGATATTATAAAAAAACAAAACAAAGCAAAAACAAAAAATAACAAGTGTTGTCAAGGATGTGAAGAAATTATAACCCTTGTACAGTGTTGGTGGGAATGAAAAATGGTGCTACCACTATGGAAAACATTATGGAGGTTCCTCAGAAAAATTAAAATAGATCCAGCAATCCCACTTCTGGGTATATATCCAAAAGAATTGAAATCAGAATCTTGAAGAGATATCGGGACCCCCATGTCCATTGCAGCTTTAGTCATGATAGCTGAGATATGAAAATAAATATGCATGGATGGATGAATGGATAAAGAAAATGTGATATAAGCATACAATGAATATTATTCAGCCTTAAGAAAAGAAGGAAATCCTGCCTTTTGCAACAACATGGATGAACCTGGAGGACATTATGCCAGCTGAAATAAGCTAGACACAGAAGGACAAATACTACATGATATCCCTTATATGAAGTATCTAAAATAGTTAAACTCATAGAAGCAGAGAGTAGAATGGTGGTTGCCAGGGGTTAAGGGGGGGGTGGAAACAGGGAGGTATTAGTCAAAGGGTACAAAGTTTCAGTTATACAAAATGAATAAGACCTAGAGATCTACTGTATAGCACAGTGACTGTAGTTAACAATACTGTATGGTATAATTAAAAGTTTGCTAAGAGGGTAGATCTTTTTTTTTTTTTTTTTGCTCTACGCGGGCCTCTCACTGCTGTGGCCTCTCCCGTTGCAGAGCACAGGCTCCGGACGCGCAGGCTCAGCGGCCACGGCTCACGGGCCCAGCCGCTCCGCGGCACGTGGGATCTTCCCGGACCGGGGCACGAACCCGCATCCCCTGCATCGGCAGGCGGACTCTCAACCACTGCGCCACCAGGGAAGCCCTAAGAGGGTAGATCTTAAGTGTTCTTATCACAAAATATAACAGTAATAAATAATTAGGGCAGGAGGAAACTTCTGGAGATGGATTTTTTATGACATAGACTGTAGTGATGTATTCATGGATGTATACTTATATTTAAAGATATCTTTTGTAAACATTAAACACATACAGCTTTTTATGAATTAATAATAGTCAATAAAATGCTTCTTAAAAAATAAATTATCGAATAAACATCTATGTTATTTTTGAAATTAAAAAAAGGAAGTTTGAAACAAAATGTTTGAACATGTTGAAAACAAAGAGTGAGATGCAGAGATCAAGATGGCAGGGTGGAAGGACGCTGGGCTCCCCTACCCTCATGAAAACATCAAAACTACAATTACATATAGACTGACCCTCACGGAAATTGACCTGTGGACTAGCAGAACAGCTCTGCCACAACCAACGCTGTAAAGAAAGAGCCACACGGAGTGTGGTAGGAATGGAGGAGAAGTGATCTGCTTGGGACCCACACCCCTAGAAGAGGAGGATATCACAGGCTCAGGGACCCCTGCCCTGGGCAGCAAGGGGTTTGAGCCACACCCCAGCCCTGAGGTCTGACACCAGGAAGACAAGCCCCCTAAGCGGAAGACAGTGGGGCTTACCGGAGTGCTGTAAGAAACCAAGCCTCCTGAACACGCGCCCAGCACGGAGGCAGCAGACTGGAAACTGCCTGGGGCTCTGGCCTGCCTGCCAGGACCCCCCCTAGTGCACGCTGCACAGCTCACACCAGGCTCCTGCCCCAGCCCCTCTTGCTCTGGCACTGCTCCCCACAAAGGCGGAGGTTGCTGTTTCCAATGAGAATATGTATTCTTGGAGGGAGCAGAGCCAACTCAGACCCCGCCCATGCCTCTGGCCAGGGCTGAGGCAGCCATTGCCAGCATGCGCTTTGGTGCACACACTTGGGAGGGAGTGAGACTAGCTCCCAGGCAGAGACCACCTTCTCCAAAGCTCCCTTCCCTGTGCACACTTGGGAGAGGATGGGGCCAGCTCAGTGGTGAGGCAGCAACTCCTCAGGCCCCAACCCAGCCTCCAACCAAGGCTTGCACGCTAGGGAAAAAGTGAAACCAGCACAGAAGTGCAGCCCTAAGCCCTCAGGCCTCAGCCGAATCCCAAATCAAGGTGGAGACTACCATCACACCCAGGAAAAACCTAACTCCCTCAGGGCACCTGCTCCTGACCTCACATCTGAGAGGGCTGTGATGACCACTGAGTACAGCAGAAGCCCTGGCTTGCACGTAGTTCTGGCTTTAGCCCCTCCGACCCCAGCCTTACCTCCTACATGGCAAACACTGCCAGCACACCACTGGGAAATACGCAGCCCTGCTCACTTCAAATCCAGCTCTTCCACCAAAGCCACTGGACACGTGCAAACCGCACAGGGACACTCACACACAAGGGCACACCTTCAAGACTAGATAGGTAACTGTTTCACCTAATTCCATACAGACAGAGAAAGTTAAACAGAATGAGAAGACAGAGAAATATGTTTCAAAGAAAAGAACAAGAAATTTTAAAACCCTGAAAAAACCTTAATGAAGCAGAGATAAATAATTTATCTGATAAAGAGTTCAAAGCAAAAGTAATAAGAATGCTACTGAACTGGGGAAAAGAATAGATGAACACAGTGAGAATTTTAACAAAGAACTAGAAAATATAAAAAAGAACCAGTCAGAGCTGAAGAATACAATAACTGAAATGAAAAAATACACTAGAGGAAATTAAGAACAGGTTAGGAAATACAGAAGAACTCATAAGCGATCTGAAAGATAGAATAATGGAAATCATCCAATCAGAATAGCAAAAAAGAAAAATAAATTAAAAAAAAAAAAGAATAGTTTACCCCCCCAAAAAAAATTACAGGCCAATATCCCTGATGAATATAGATGCAAAAATTCTTAACAAAATACTAGCAAATAGAATTCACAGTATATAAAAAGTATCATACACCATTGTCAACTGGAATTTACTCTAGGGATGCATGGATGGTTCAATATCTGCAATTCAATCAATGTGATACACCACATTAAGGGACATCTGAAATAACATCAAGTGTACTAACATTTGCACTACAGGAGAGTCCTAGAAGGAGAAGGGATAGAAAAGGGGGTAGAAAATGAAATGGTGACTGAAAAATTCCCAAACCTGAAAAAGGAAACTGATATCCAGGCACAGGAAGCACAGAGAATCCCAAACAAGATAAACTCAAATAGACCCACACCAACACATATCATAATTAAAATGGCAAAGTTAAAGATAAAGAGAGAATTCTAAAGGCAAGAAGAGAAAAACAGAGTTATACACAAGGGAATCCCCATAAATCTATCAGCTGATTTTTCAGCAGAAACTTAGCAGGCCAGAAGGGAGTGGCATGATATATTTAAAGTACTGAAAGGGAAAAATCTGCAACCTGGGATATTCAAACTAACACTGTCATTCAGAATTGAAGGAGAGATAAATAACTTCTCAGACAAGCAAAAACTAAAGGAGTTCATCAATACTAAACCAACCTTACAAGAAGCACTAGGTCATGTTTAAGTGAAAAAGAAAAGACTACTATGAGAAACAAGAAATTATGGGAAGGTAAAAATCCCACTGGTAAAGACAAATATATAGAAAGGTTATGGCTCAACCACTTAAATGGCTAGTACAAAAGTTGAAAGACAAAAATTATAAAACCAACTATAACTACAATAAATAGTTAAGGGATAGATATGAAGATGTAAAATACATCAAAAACTCAAAACATAGGGGAGGGGAGTAAAAAATGTAGAGCTTTTAGAATCTGTTGAACTTAAAATCAGCTTAAAACAAGTAGATATAGTTATAGGTCAACATATATGAACTACATGGTAAGCACAAATCAAAAACCTGCAATGGATATATAAAAACTGGAGAGAAAGGAGCACAAACATAACACACAAAAAAATTAGCAAACCACAAGAGAAGAGACTAAAACAAGAAGAAGAGAAGAACTACAAAAACCACCAGAAAACAAGTAACAAAATATCAGTACGTACATACCTATCAATCATCACTTTAAATGTCAATGGACGAAATGCTCCAATCAAAAGACATAGGGTGGCTGATTGCATAAAAAAAAAAAACAAGACTCATTTATATATTACCTACAAGAGACTCACTTCAGAGCTAAAGACACCCAGACTGAAAGTGAGAAGATAGAAAAAGATGTTCCATGCAAATGGAAATGAAATCTGGGGTCGCAATACTCATATCAGACAAAGTAGACTTTAAAACAAGTCTACAATAAAGGACAAAGAGAGACATTATATAAAGATAAAGAGATCAATACAAGAAGAGGGAATAACATTCATAAACATATAGGAACCTAATATAGGAGCACCTAAATATACAAAGCAAATAGTAACAGACATAAAGGGAGAAATTAACAATAACAATAATACAATAATAGTAGAGGACTTTAACAGCTCATTTCATTAACGACAGATCATCCAGACAGAAAATCAAAAAGGAAACCGTGGTCTTAAATGACACATTAGAGCAGTTGGACTTAATAGATATCTACAAGACATTCCATCCAAAAACATCAGAACACACTTTGTTGTCAAGTGCACATGTAATGTCCTCCAGGATAGATCACAAGCTAGGCCACAAAACAAGGCTCAAAAATTTAAGAGGATAGAAGTTACATCAAGAATCTTTTCCTTTCACAATGGTATGAAGCTAGAAATCAATTACAGTAAGAAAAATGGGAAAACACAAACATGTGGAGACTAAACCACATGCTACTAAAAAAACCAATGGGTCAATGAAGATATCAAAGAGGAAATCAGAAAACAACCTTAAGACCACTGAAAATAAAAGCACAACTTTACAAAATCTATGGAATGCAGCAAAAGCAGTTCTAAGAGGGAAGTCAATAGCAATAGAGGCATAATTCAAGAAGAAAAAAAATCTCAAATAAGCAACCTAACCTACCATTTAAAGGAATTAGAAAAAGAAGAACAAACAAAGATCAAAGTCAGTAGAAGGAAAGAAATAATAAAGATCAGAGAGGAAATAAAATAGAGACCAAAAAACAATAGAAAAGATCAGTGAAATCAAGACTTCTTTTTGGAAAAGATGAACAAAATTGATTTAGTCAGCTTCATTAAGAAAAAGAGGATCTAAATGAACAAAATAAGAAATGAAAGTGGAGAAATTATAAGCAAGATCACAGAAATACAAACAATCATAAAAGAATACTATGAACGGTTATATGCCAACAAACTGGACAACCCAGAAGAAATGGATAAATTCCCAGGAACATAAATCTTCCAAGACTGAATAAGGAAGAAATAGATAATCTGAACAGACAAATTACTAGTACTGAAATTGAATCAGTAATCAAAATACTCCCAACAAGCAAAAGTCCAGGACCAGACAGATTCCCAGGGGAATTCTACCAAACATATGAAGAAGGGCTAAAACCTATCCTTCTCAAACTATTCCAAAAAATGAAGAGGAGGGAATACTCCCAAATTCATTCTACAGGGTCACCATTACTCTGATATCAAAACCAAAGACTTTACAAAAAAAAAAAAATTACAGGCCAATATCCCTGATGACTATAGACGCAAAAATTCTTAACAAAATATTAGCAAGTAGAATTCACAGTATATAAAAAGTATCATACACTATGATCAACTGGAATTTACTCTAGGGATGCATGGATGGTTCAATATCTGCAAATCAATCAATGTGATACACCACATTAACAAAATGAAGAACAAAAAATATCACGATTATCTTAACAGACACAGAAAAAGCATTTGAAAAAATCAATACTCACTCATGATTAAAAACTCTCAGCAAATTTGGTATAGAGGGAACCTACCTCAACATAATAAAGGCCATTTATGACAAACCCACCGCTAACATCATACTAAATGGTAAAAAACTGAGAGCTTTTCCTCTAAAATCAGGAACGAGACAAAGATGCCCACTATTGCCACCATTTCCTACTAAAAGGAACCAGGGCTCTTTGGAAAAAATTACTGATTCCAGGTCAGGGACAGGAAATGTACAATATGAGTCTGGGCCATTGTGTGCCAGAAAGCAAGAAAAATATCAAAGATTAATATGAACAAATCTAAAATGCATATGAAACAACTTGAATAATTTCTCGTTGGCCAAAAGTGGGACAATTTAATCATCAAAAAATAATAATTCAAATAATTCAAATATATGAAAATCAGTGCATTCAAAATAATATGTTAAAAGTCCTCATCTGTCACCATTGGAAGGTACTAGGACACCAACTCAATATTCTGAAAATTGATAAATAAAACCTCTTTCATCTACAAATTGTATGTCAGGGTAACAAAAAAGTTGATGAAAAAAGTTCTCTATGGTAGAATTTCAGTTAGTAAATTCAGAAGGAATGATAGGATTAGAAATTCTTTTTTTTCAACCTCTAATGAAATGTTGGATCTAGTCACAATCATCAATTGCTAAAACAATCAGGTGAAAAGTTGATGAAAAATGTTCTAATGTTGGAATCAAGCTGACATCACTTAAACCCATGAGCTATACTTCATCATGAAAAATGAAACTATGAGACATTATGTTTCTCAAAATGTTATGGAATAGGAAGCATACAACAAGCACTATGAAGTATTCTTACCTAAAATATAGAGCCTGAATCTAATAAAAATTCTAGATCTAACTATCTATCTACAAAAATAAGAGGAATATCATGCGGAAGCAATCAGCTAAATCCAGGAAATATTCTACAATACAAGTGACATTAATTTCTCCAGTAAATTAATGGTATGAAAAAAAATGGCAGGGTACTAGCAAAATTGAGTAAAAGGGACTTAAGAAACATGACAGTCAAGTGCAATGTATGAACTTTGTTTAGATCTTAAATAAAACAAAGCAACTGTACAGAGGATCTGTGAGACAATCAGACAAATTTTTTTTAAATTAACTTATTTTATTTATTTATGTTTGGCTGTGTTGGGTCTTCATCACTGCATGCGGGCTTTCTCTAGTTGCAGTGAGCGGGGGCTACTCTTCATTGCAGCCGGCAGGCTTTTCATTGCAGTGGCTTCTCTTGTTGCAGAGCAGGGGCTTTAGGCATGCGGGCTTCAGTAGTTGTGGCACATGGGCTCAGTAGTTGTGGCTCGCGGGCTCTAGAGCATAGGCTCAGTAGTTGTGGTGCACGGGAGTTGTTCTGTGGCATGTGGGATCTTCCCGGACCAGAGTATGAACCTGTGTCCCCTGCACTGGCAGGCAGATTCTTAGCCACTGTGCCACCAGGAAGTCCCCAGACAAATTTTAATATTTGCTGGATGATGGGTAGTATGAGGAGATTTTCTTAATTTTGGTGAGTGTGATAATGGCATGGTGAATATGATTTTATTTAAAGTCCTTATTGGACATGCATATTGAAGTTGAGGTATGATTTTTAATAACACTTCAGCCAAAAAAAAAAAAAAACGGATAAAATTGGCAACTACTATGAGTAAATGCCAACAAATCAGCCAACTAGAAGAAATGGACAAATTCCTAGAAACAGACAACCTACCATGACTGAATCATGAAGAAATAGAAAATATGAACAGACTGATTACTTGTAAGGAGACTGAATCAGTAACCAAAAACCTCCCAACAAACAAAAGTCCAGGACCAGACAGCTTCCCTGGAGAATTCCACCAAACATTTAAATAAGATTTATTACCTATCCTTCTCAAAGTCTTCAAAAAATTCAAGAGGAAGGAACATTTCCAAACTCATTTTATGAGGCCAAACCAAAACCAGACAAGGATACCTCACGAAAAACAAATTACAGGCCAATATCCCTGATCAACATAGATGCAAAATCCTCAATAAAATATTAGCAAACCAAATTCAATAATACATTAAAAGGATCATACATGATGATCAAGTGGGATTTATTCCAGGGATGCAAGGATGGTTCATTATCCACAAATGAATCAATGTGATACATTATATTAACAAAATGAAGGATAAAAATCATATAATCATATTAGTAGATGCAGAAAAAGCTTTTGACAAAATTCAACATCCATTCATGATAAAAGCTCTCAACAAAGTGGGTAGAGAGGGAAACATACCTCAGTATAATAAAGGCTTATATGATAAGCCCACAGCTAACATCATATTCAATGGTGAAAAGCTGAAGGCTTTTCTTCAAAGATCAGGAACAAGACAAGAATACCCACTCTCATCACTTTCCTTCAGCGGAGCACTGGAAGTCCTAGCAATAGCAATTAGGCAAGAAAAAGAAATAAAAGGAAACTAAATCACAAAGGAAGAGTTCTCTATTTGCAGATGACATGATATTATGTATACAGAAAACCCTGAGACTCCACCAAATAGCTATTAGAACTAAGAAATGAATTCAGTAAAGTTGCAGGATACAAAATCAATATACGAATCAGTTTGTTTCTATATACCAACAACAAACTATCAGAAAGAGAAATTAAGAAAACAATCCCATTTAAAACTGCATCAAAAAGAATAAAATACCTAGGTATAAATTTAACCAAGGAGGTGAAAGACCTATACACTGAAAACTATATGACACTGATGAAAGAGATCAAAGAAGAAACAAATAAATAGAAAGATATTCTGTGCTCATGGATTGGACGAATTAATATTGTCAAAATGCTCACACAGAACGATTCGGGAGGAGGGAGGGCGGTGGCCGAGGCTTGCTTGGCTGCGCTCCCCACCCCTCGGAGGCCGGCCCTCCAGGGCTCCCCCAAGGTCCACAGCGCTTGCGGGTACTCAGCGCTCAAGCCGCCGGCCCCTACCCGGGCCCAGCAGCTTCCCAGGCCCGCACCCGTAGTGGAGGGAAGAGCCGCCTTGGGGAGGAGGGAAAGGGACCTGGGGGCGGCCACGGCAGGTGACGGGTGGGCGAGGCCCTGGGAAGCGGGGGATGTGGGTGTGTGACGCGTTTGTGGCTGCAGGGTTAACCTCCATTTCAGCTAATCATGGGAGAGATTAAAGTCTCTCCTGATTATAACTGGTTTAGAAGTACAATCCCCCTTAAAAAGATTATTGTGGATGATGACGACAGTAAGATCTGGTCGCTCTACGATGCAGGCCCCAGAAATATCAGGTGTCCTCTCATATTTCTCCCTCCTGTCAGCGGAACTGCTGATGTATTTTTCCGGCAGATTTTGGCTTTGACTGGATGGGGTTACCGGGTTATAGCTTTGCAGTACCCAGTTTATTGGGACCATCTTGAATTCTGTGATGGATTCAGAAAACTTTTAGACCATTTACAGTTGGATAAAGTTCATCTCTTTGGGGCTTCTTTGGGAGGCTTTTTGGCCCAGAAGTTTGCTGAATACACTCACAAATCTCCCAGAGTCCATTCTCTCATCCTCTGCAATTCCTTCAGTGACACTTCTATCTTTAACCAAACATGGACTGCAAACAGCTTTTGGCTGATGCCGTCATTTATGCTCAAAAAAATAGTTCTTGGAAACTTTTCATCTGGCCCAGTGGACCCTATGATGGCTGATGCCATTGATTTCATGGTGGACAGGCTAGAAAGTTTGGGGCAGAGTGAACTGGCTTCAAGACTTACCCTGAACTGTCAAAATTCTTATGTGGAACCTCATAAAATTCGGGACATCCCTGTAACCATCATGGACGTGTTTGACCAGAGTGCACTTTCAACTGAAGCTAAAGAAGAAATGTACAAACTGTATCCTAATGCCCGGAGGGCTCACCTGAAAACAGGAGGCAATTTCCCATACCTGTGCAGAAGTGCAGAGGTGAATCTCTATGTACAGATACATTTGCTGCAATTCCACGGAACCAAATATGCGGCTATTGACCCATCGATGGTCAGTGCTGAGGAGCTCGAGGTGCAGAAAGGCAACCTTGGCATCAGTCAGGAGGAGCAGTAGCTGTTAGAGTTGGCTGTTAGTGATGAGTGATCCAGTGTGTTCGTACAATCAGTGACATCAGTGCCCACCCGTCAGCCTCTCTCTTTGGTTCGTCAGGTTCACCGGTTATCACTGTGTTTGGGACTAGGACTGATTGTCATCTTCGTGACAGGCGGCAGCTCTTCTAAGCCAGTGTAACTATTCCCTCTTCAGTTTTTTTAGCTTTTGAACTTAAAGAAGTACTTTTGAAGATTCCCATTTTAATTGTGAAAATTTTGCTACCAAAAGTCTTCACCACTGTGTTGTTAAGTGAATGTTAATTTCTGAATTTGGGGATTCTGTGGATTTTTTTCCTCTCCTTTCTTCCTTTCTTTCTGTTATTTGCTGTATGCTGCACATCCACCTTGTGTATCAGAAGGACATTGGTTATTTTTATGCTTTCTTGGTTATAACTTATCAGAGTGCCAAGGCTGTCACCCACTGTTTGCTCTCCTGCAAATGAACTACTTCTAAGCAAATTGTTTTCAGTTTTGGCTGTTATCTTTCTACCCATTACAGTCTTTGGAATAAAAATTCAATTTGAAAAAAAAAAATGCTCATACAACCCAAACAATCTACAGATTCAATGCAATGTCTATCAAAATTCCAATGGCATTTTTTCACAGAAATAGAAAAAACAAATCTAAAATTTGTATGGAACCACAAAAGACCCTGCATAACTAAAGCAATCCTGAGAAAGAAGAACAAAGCTGGAGACAACACACTTCCTGATTTCAAACTATATTACAAAGCTGTAGTAAACCACAACAACCAAAAAACAGACCTTGGGTGAAGGGGGTCAGGAGGTAAAAGGAAAAAAAATCTTTTCCCTGAAATGCAAAACTGTAGTCAATTTAACTGTATGTCCTTGGGTTAGTTGCTCAGTTGCACAAAGACTGAATTTCCTTATATGTAAAATGAAAGTCCTAACAACATCTAGTCCATAGTCTCATAGAGCATCATATGAGAATTTGTATGTGCAAGTCCTTTGTGAACTGTAAGAAACTACATTAAGGTTAGCTGGGTGTTTATTTACACATGCTTTTGTATACACACATTTTGTGAAAGTAATGGGATTTCAGATGATCTTTGTAGAATGGGTAGGAGTTGAATTTCCAGAGAATAGAAAAGTCAGTTGTAGGAAAATGGTATGATATAATAAAGAGCAATTAAAAAACAAAAAGATGGAGCTGAGTGAGAAAAAAATTTTTATTAAAATAAAATGATGACTAAATATTAATATGAAGGAATGTAATGGAGGAAAAACATTCTCATTTAAAATTTAGACTATGACTACTTTTGCCTTCTGAAGGTGGGGGAAGAGTGTGTAAATACCATATCAATAGGAATATAAATCACATATCATTTCCTTCCATATTCAGGCACTAATATATAGCAGAGGATGAAATTTCAAATCCGTCCAGTTCTGGGCTACTCAAGAGAAAGTCTCTGAGTATACTGCCTTAGAGATAATAATGAGCAGTTGGATATCTGAAGGCCAGCCCAGAGCCCAGGGATCAAGCTATACAGTGAGAAAATTCAGTTTCCTTTAGAGGTTTAGTGTGATGGGTGCCCCAAAATGGAGTAGCCAGAGCAATGTAAAAAGACTCTTGGGTGGGGACAGAAGAAAAAGAGCTTTAAAAAGAGCTGAGTTTTGAATCTAGGTTCTTTTTGGAGCAGAAGAAAGAGAGCAAGGATAAGAGTGAGACCCTTAGTTCAATGGGAGCAGAAATTCAGAGTCAGGGATGGCCGCAAGAATGAAAACTGTGCTCCCCCTGCCCCTGTCCCCCATCTTCTTGGCTCTGCTCAGAGATTTGCAGATCCCTGGGGAGGGAACTGGACTTCCCATTTGATATGGGTAGAACTGTCAACACATTTAAATAAGAATGTCTCCATGGGCTTCCCTGGTGGCGCAGTGGTTGAGAGTCCGCCTGCCGATGCAGGGGACGTGGGTTCGTGCCCCGGTCCGGGAAGATCCCACATGCCGCGGAGCGGCTGGGTCCGTGAGCCGTGGCCGCTGAGCCTGCGCGTCCGGAGCCTGTGCTCCGCAACGGGAGAGGCCACAACAGTGAGAGGCCCGCGTACAGAAAAAAAAAAAAAAAAAAAAAGAAGAATGTCTCCTGACAAAGAGATGGGACCAGGGAAAATGTATATAAAGATGAAAAAAACCCACACAAATGTATGGTATTGGCATTAAAAAAAGACAAATAGATCAAGGGAACAGAATAGAGAGCCTAGAAATAAATCCACACATATATGGTCAATTAATTTATGACAAAGGAGCCAAGAATATATAACGGGAAGAGGACAGTCTCTTCAATAAATGGTGTTGGGAAAACTAGACAGTCACATACAAAAGAGTGAAACTGGACCACTATGCTACACCACACCAAAACTCAGCTCAAAATGGATTAAAAACTTGAATGTAAGACATGAAACCATAAAACTCTTGGAAGAAAATATAGGGGGCAAGCTCTTTGACATCTGTCGTGGCAATGATTTTTTGGATTTGACACCAAAAGCAAAGGCAACAAAAGCAAAATAACACGTGGGACTACATCAAACTAAAACGATCTGTACAGCCAAAGAAACCATCAACAAAATAAAAAGCATTCTACAGAATGGGAGAAAATATTTGCAAATCATATATCTGGTATACTATATGTATTACAGAAAAAGAACAAACAATTCAATGAAAAAGTGGGCAGAGGATCTGAATAGACATTTTCCCAAAGAAGACATACAGATGGTCAACACATACATGAAAAGGTGCTCAACATCACTAACCATCAGGGAAATGTAAATCAAAACCACCATATCACCTCACACCTGTTAGAATGGCTATTAACAAAAAGACAAGAAATAAGTGTTGGTGAGGATATGGTCAAAAGAGAACCCTTTGTGCAATGTTGGTGGGAGTATAAATTGGTGCAGCCACTGTGAAAAACAGTATGGAGGTTCCTCAAAAAATTAAAAATAGAACTACCATATGATCCAGCAATTCCACTTCTGGGTATTTACCTGAAGGAAATGAAAACACTAAGTGGAAAAGATATCTGCACCGCCACGTTCATTGCAACATAACTTAAAATTACCAAGTTATGGAAGCAGCCTAAATGACCATTGATAGATAAATGGATAAAGAAAATGTGGTGTATACATATATATGTATATATATGTGAATATTATTCATCCATAAAAATGAAGTACATCTTGCCTTTTGTGACAACATGGATGAACCTCAAGGGCATTATGCAGAGTGAAATAAGTCAGACAGAAAGACAAATTCTGTATGATCCCACCTACAAGTGGTTTCTAAAGAACGAAAATAAAAAAAAACTGACTCACAGATACCAAGAATAGATTAGTGGCTGCCAGAGGCAGTGGGTAGAGTGGGTGGTGAAACGGTCCAAAGGTGCGAACTTTCAGTTATACGTAAGTCTGGGAGATCTACGGTACAGAACAGTGACTATAGTTAACAATACTGTACTGCAGGTTTAAAAGTTGCTAAGAGAGGGGCAGGGGCTTCCCTGGTGGAGCAGTGGTTAAGAATCCGCCTGTCAATGCAGGGGACGCGGGTTCAATCCCTGCTCCGGGAAGATCCCACATGCCGTGGAGCAACTAAGCCCATGCACCACAACTACTGAACCTGCGCTCTAGAGCCCACGAGCCACAACTACGGAGCCCACGAGCCACAACTACTGAGCGCACGTGCCACAACTACTGAAGCCTGTGCGCCTAGAGCCCGTGCTCTGCAACGAGAAGCCACCGCAATGAAAAGCCTGCGCACCGCAACGAAGAGCAGCCCTCGCTCGCCACAACTAGAGAAAGCCCGTGCACAGCAATGAAGACCCAATGCAGCCAAAAATAAATACATAATTTAATTAATTTAAAAAAAATTTGCGAAGAGAGAAGATCTTAAAAGTTCTCATCACAAGGAAAAAAGACTGTAACTGTGTGAGGTGATGAATGTTAACTAAACTTCCTAGGGTAATTGTTTCATAAAATATATGTATATCAAATCATTATGTTGTACACCTAAAATGAATACAATGTTATATGTCAATTATAACTCAATAAAAAATAAATTTTAAAAAAAGGCAAAATGGAGGGAATTCCCTGGCAGTCCAGGGGTTAGGACTCTGCACTTTCACTGCCGTGGGCCCGAGTTCAATCCCCTGGTCGGGAAACCAAGATCCTGCAGCCAAAAAAAAAAAAAAAAAAAAAAAAAAAAAAGGCAAAATGGGGGGGGGGGCACAAGAATATAAAAATGTTGATAATTGTTGAAGTTGAAAATTATTGACCTAATCAGGGCTGAGGTTGATTATACTACTATCTCTGTCTCTGTGTATGTTTACCTTTGCCCACAAAAAAGAGTTACAGAAAAAATTGAGCTGTCTTTAACCTGGGTTGGTATAAGTTCCTGATTGGGACTACATTAAAAGTGGGTTCAACATTAAGGTAATGTTTGTTAACAACAACAATGACAACAAAAAACAACTCAGAGTGTAATTATATTAACCCATTATATTTATATACATTATGTAAATAAATAAATAAATCATTATAATAAGGAATGATTCTAAAGTTTCATGCTGTATTTCTCGAGATGATCAATTTTTAACTGGATTAGTGGGTAAGTTGTAAATCATCAGCTGATAAAGTGGGTGACAGATAAATTTTCCTGAATATATACAAAGTCCATTTAAATCTTTTATTTTCATAAGGGAACCACCCTGGTAGACAGTAAACCTGGTTCGATGTACATGGGGAAGCACAGCGCACGTGTGCATCTGGCAGAACACCCAGTACAGAAGAGAGCAGGTGCTGTTTTCCAAGACACCTACTTGTGCGTGTCCCGATACTGTAGTTAGAAAATGGCTCAAATTTTTAGTTGCTTTTCCCAGAACTTGAAGAGCGTCTTCCTGTTTATCTTGGTGGGATGCCTATGTTGTACTCGTGAGGTTTCTCTTCTCTGTAATGTATTAAAACAAGATTGTCACAGATGGGGAAACAAGAGGTCATTAGTTAACAATCAGATGTGTGATTTCCTGAGCAGAAAAGAGGCTCTCTTGTGCATTTTAAACATTTTTAAAGGAGAAATAGGGCTAGTCCCTTGAAGGCAAAGCCTGTACACTGGGCTTTCCTCAAGACTCGACACAGTCATTTCTAAATTCATTTCCTCATTTAATTCTGTCCTTTGCATTTAATCTCAATTTTGCCTCTATTTTTTTGTCTCTCATCAGTTCATAGTGGTTACTGCTTTATAGTTTAAGTAAACATTGCCAGAAGAACAAAGGAAAGTGAAAGAGGTGGTCAATTAGCTTTCATCCAAGTTGGTGTGATATGGAGATGACAGCACCTTTCCTTGAATTCACCTTTCAGGTTTTAGAACAGTTGATCTTCATTAGCTCCAGGGCAGGGAAAAAGTTGTTACTAATTACTGGCTTTGGGAGACACAAGCCTGTGTTCTCCCCAAAGTATTAGGTAACACTCCTAGCACTACTCATCTCATTGCCTTACTCTTGTTTCACTTTCTATAAATGGACATAATAATGGTACCTACCTCATGGTGATTGTAAAGATTAAATGAGATAATATTTGTAAAATGCTTAGAACAGAGATTGGCACATAATAGTAAGTACCCTGTAAGTGTTTATAAGATAAATTCCTGCATGACAGTGTGGATCTTCTCTATAACATTTGAATAAATGACAACAGCTACATGCCAGTGGAGTTCTAGAATCTCCTTGGTGAACTGGTCATTCACTGGCTATTGCATGGTCAGCAGATGGTTTGGTGAAACCTCACTAATTTGGAATGAGTTCACAGGTTATTAAACCGGAATAAGTGAAAATTCTGAAATCATCGATCTTTGGAAGTATTTGAAACAACATTTTATATTTGTTCTATTCATGAAAAATTTGAAAGTGTCACATTTGAGTAATTAAGTATTTTCAAGATACACATGTTAAGTCTGTGATTTTGTATACTTAATTGGAACAAAATGAAAGCTAATAAAGGTTTGGATATGGACATCTAATCTTTTAGGTATATATCAATGAAAATACATGAAAAAAGCATAGAGAGATGTAAATACACTTCTTTGCATGCCACAGACCTAAATAGTAATTTTTAAAGATATTGCTGGACTACTTTTAATATCTACAAATAACTAAATTTAGAAGAATCAAGTGTTTGTAGAATGAGTGTTCCCTAGCAAACTTGACAATACTTAAGAATCAGTTATTACTACAGCAAAAGGAGGCCAAGGAAGTCAGATTTCACTTGTATTGAAATTATAGTTTACTTTTATAATTTATGTACGTCAAAACGTTTTAAAAGCTAACTTTTTAAGCCATTTTTAAGACTGTCTAAATTAATCGATTTGAAATCTTGATTAGTGCAATGGGCAGGGCTAGCAATTCCTTTTTCTTTGTTCCCATCCCATCCTATCCACCCTCTCTTAGGGCATTTACTCTGAGCTCTAGGTTGTCATTATTTGTTTACACATCCGCCCCCTGCACGGAACTTATCTGTCTTCCAAAGGCCAAGCTAATTGGAATTACTGTCCTCTTTCACCAGATTGGATCCCCAGGGTACTGTTTATTTACATGGCAGAATTTAATGACAGTTTTAAGTTCTGTGTAGTTGATGAAGAGTATTTGGATTCACGCTAGTTTTTAAAAAAATATTCTACAAAGTGGTTTATAAGTCTATATATATATATATATATATATATATATATATATATATATATATAT